>JAWWML010000031.1:791258-824898 GCA_035047165.1 Ormyrus rosae | reverse complement strand
AAAAATATTTATTTAATAAATCAATTTCATTGAGTCAATGAAACTGGTTTTGAATTAAAGAAATTTTTTTCTCAGTGCAGCGAAAAAGCGCCCGTAAAGTAGAAGCAACGACGCCGAGTTGTAAATGTAGGTCCTGAAAACTGGGATTGCCATAGTCTCCCTCTCTCTCTCTCTTTCTCGAGTGCGAGCGTGTAATTGAACTGTCGCCGGCCGGCTGCGTTTCGATGAGCGGAAAACGTCAAAATGGGGAGGGACCGAGGAAACTTAACTGTACCTCGGATTGCGCTAACTTTTAATAAGCTTTCCTGTCTCGCGCTCCGTTCCGACACGCGCGGAGAGTTTCGTCCAAGGCCTCTGCACCGCGCGCCGGTCAACATTGCGCGCTCTCATGGGGATTCAACGTGGAAAGTAGGAGGTTCCGAAGAGCGCGCCTCGCGGAGTTTTTACGTTTTCTTTCTTCCGCTTATCGCGATTTTGATCTTGGCCGGTGTGGATAATTTCCGTAAGGGAGCCATTGTAGCGGTAAAAAACAGTTAAAAAGACATTAGGTGTAGTGGTATTTGGAGTTTACGTTTACTGGCAAAGAAAATTTGTCTTAAACTCGTGTTAAAGTTTTATTAATTCTCTGAATTCTCACTATTTTGAAATGCTGCGGAGTTTAGATACCGAATAGTTGGCGATTATCTTGATATTATAAATCAAAATTTAGCTCTTTGAAATAACGATTTCTTTTGTTAAGAGTTAGTAGCTACTTGTAACAAATAGTACAATTGAATTCTTTATTCTCTGCAGTGTGATCAAATGTTTGGATAATGGGTGCCATAGAAAAAATTAATTAAAGATTACTCGGAAGAAGCGATAGAATAGCTCGATTAAGTTTGATTACATCTATAATAACTCTGTGGAGATAATTAATTTTTATTAAAAATAAAACTGTTATTATTACTTTCAAATAAATTGTAATCAAACTTTAATTCGTACGAATGATAGGTTGGAAGAAAAGGTGAAAATCAAAATACTTTCTTTTTTTATTTCAATGCCTATTGGAATCGTGTTTTCCAACACCTGTACGAACTTTCTCAGCTATAAAATTGTCAATATAACGTCAAACTTTGTGAAAAAATCAATTTTTAATATCTTCTAGAATGTTTATTTAGAATGCTTAGTTGTAAAAAATATTTAGGTCGTATATTTTTTTAGAGTCAAATAATATTTAAAAATTGCCGTTTTTTGTCTGCTAAGAGAGTTATAGATTTAAATGTGACCGTTAAAGTGATAAAACTTATTTTAAAGTGCTAAAAGAATGGAGAAAGTAGGATAGCCATAAAATATTCTCAATTTATTTCAAGAAATCTGGAAGACTGATATACTGAACTCTTGCACCATCAATTTTACGATAAAAAGGATTTATTTTTATTACCTATAGAAATAATTGAACTAAATTCCGGGTTTTGGACAAGCATTATTTTCTTACTACAAACGTTTACAACAAAACGACTTGCATAATACTTTACAAAGAGTGAATTTTCATGGAAGAAAACAAAGAATCGGTTCCATCCACCTTGCAATCAAAAAATTATGCCAGTTTACACAGCACTTTGATGCCCATTAAAAAGGCCGTAACGGAAATAAAGCCAACAAAGCTTCGGTCGTAGGATAATAGCACATTACAGACTGCTCTGCTCCGCAAACACAGAAAAAGAGCGTCGTTTTTCCAGCGGTCGCCTCTAAAAAGAAAAAAAAAAAAAATATAGAATAGCCGCGTCGTGCTCACACGAGCAGTCAGCGCCTGACGCATTCGTCTCGATTAACCGTTGCTTGCTTTCCATTCGCGCCGCGCGCGAGCCGGCGTTTCCGCTCGCTTAGCGGAAACTGTTACCCAACCTGCTACCTGCAGCCGGTGAACGTCTGCGCCGCGAAAAAGTAAAGGGCGGCCTTCCCTCCGAGTTTCACTGTTATATGCGCTCGGAAGTCGTGCACTTTGCCTGCTTGCTCTGCGGGTCGTGAGAGTCGCCAGAGATTTGGATTTTATTTAGGGACGGATTTTGCTGATGGAGGAGGTTTGGGTGGGAAGCGCGATCTTTCGATGCACAGGCTGTTGATGCTATTGGAGGATTGCTAAAAAAGATGAATTTCGTGAGTGAAAGTTTAATTGGACGCGTAAAAGCTTTGTGAAAGGATTGTTCATACTTATTGGATCTGTCATAACAAGTAATAAGTGAGAAACTCATGTAATTTATGGATTAAATGGAAGGTTAAAGAGATTTAATTAGATAAAAATAATAGATAATAGTAATTCAAGTTACGTTTCTTACACTTGAAAATAGACGTTTATTGAAATATTAAATATTGAAGTTTTTGATGATAAAGAATACTTTGCATAAGATTATTTAAAGTATCGTTTATTTATGCAGTATCTTATTTGCTAATAAGATCTTATAAATAACGTTTAAATATTTTAACAATTAGACTTTTGTATTTATTTTAGTAATATCGAGAGAATATTTACAATATTCATAAATGCGATTTTTAAAAATAACTACAATATTTCACGATCTTTTATTAGCTCTTGAATGAAACGAAAGAAGCTCAATATCATTCAAGCAGACAAGCACAAAATACCGATGAGGTACACTTATAGATTTAAATTCTTTAGTACTAATAATCTTTGAAACAATAAAATATCAAAAATTACCATTTCCATAAACAAATTTATTATAACATTTTATGCTTCTCGCCAATGAGCCGAGAAAAACTACTCCTTTCAACAAAATTATTCTGTTAAAAACCTAAATCAATTATCAATATCCAAACGAAGCAAAAAATGCAATGAAAAAATTCAGTCACCACCTATCTTACAGCTTCATATCACCGGCGGCATCCTCGATAATAGATCCTGCAGCGGCAAACGCATAAACGCATTTGACGTTACGACTCTCGCATCCTCGCAAAGTCACACGGCGGTGACTCAGTTAAATTTCAAGATCGAGGGATCATACTCGGTACCCTTGAAAGGCGATCCATCAGCGTCCCAGGCCTGCTTCAGCATCTGCTCCGTTCTCTGAAACGAGAAAACAAGAAAGCGCCTCATGAAGCTCACCGTTCGTCTTGCGCTGCAGCGTATACTAGTCAAGTTCGCTGATTGTTGCCGGATTTCTCTTTCTCCGATCCTTCGCGTCTCCTTTTCGCGCTTGTTTATTTTTCACTCTCTTACCTCGCGTTTCTCTCTTTTTTACGTCGAGCTGCGCCGCGGGTTAATGCTTTTTTTTTTCAAGAAAGTTCATTTTCTCTTTACGCCGCCGCCTTTAAGACACTTGGAGAAAGAACTACGTGCTATTAAGAGGGTTTTCGCGAATCTCAGGTATTGACTTTTTCTTTCCTCTGCATTCAATTTTTCTCGAGAATTTTCCGAAATTTTAAAATTTAATTTTAAAACTAAATTACTCCTGAAAGGCGGAGAAAAAAATAAAGAATAAAAAAGCATTCAAGAGCGATGAAAGTTACCGCGTACACAGATTATCTTAAACGCCAGAAGAATGGAAAACAAACTGGTGCTTTAACACACCTTGAATAAATGAATAACCTTTCTCCTACTTTCTATGATGCTTCTAATTAGCGTTTTAATCCCAGGCGGAATTACCGAATATCTCAACAAGAAAACCTTACACAATTTCGAAAATCCAAATTTTTTTGCGCTCATCCGTCGAACGCGACCCGCATTCGCCCGCCAGTCACGCCCTACTAAGTCCTCGAACACAACCGATTTCTCAATCCGCAAGAAGCACGTGCACATCTCCCAGATGCGTCCGAGATAAACGCTCAGCCCGTAATTGCTAAAAAGGAAGAGGCATAACTCGGCGGAGGCCGATTTTGCAAAGCGACTTAGGCGCGCGTGTCTCAATCCCCCCCGATGGCATCTCTCTCTGCGTCTGGTCAGCGCGTCTTTTGTTTACCGGATCTTCGTGTGCCGAGCGCTAAGGCTTTAACCGTCCTCGGCTCGGTAAGCAGCTCACCATTTGCTCGCTCGTCGGTTGGCCAAGCAACTTCCGCTTCTGATTCCACATGAGCTCCTCTATTTTCATCTGCTCGGTCTCGCCCATGTCCTCCAGGCTCCGCGTGCAGTCGATCTTGTCCAGCTGGATGCGCGGCTCGTCGTCCAGCAGACAGTCCCACCAGCGCTCGTACTGCTTTTCTATCTGGAACTGTTGGGCAAAAGTGAGGTGCTTTGGGGGAAGACTTTTGTAAAAAAGAAACTTTTTCAAGCGATTTTTCCAAATCGTAGTATACAAATGAATTGAACGCTTACTACGTCTTTATTTCGAGATTAAAATAAATTTTGTAATCGAGTTATAAAAATTGCTCACGTTTATCTGTTTTCCAGGTTCCAAGCACCAATACGATTCCGAACTCTTTATTTTGAACGGAAATCGGCCGCTTACGATGGGCTTACAGTTTTCACCAGGATTAGCAGGTGGAACGGACACTTCGAGCTGTTCGTCGCTCAGATTGACAAGTACGTTCTTGGAAGTTCTGACTTCTGGGGGTATCTTTACAATGACTTCGAGGTCACTGATCGACTGGCTCCAGCTGTAGTGCTCGTATGACGCGCCGTTGTAACTATCTAGTTGGGTTGGTTTTGATTTCTTTTTTTCCGCTTTTGCCTGCTGCATTATTTTTTTTTATAATTGTTTTTTATTTTTCATTCTGTGTATGGGCAGTATTTGGATTCTTATTTAACACATTACGAAAGTTATTCCGTCTAACTTTAGTCTCTAAAAATATACAATAGAAATTTCTGAAAACTACAGTACTTTCTACATCAATGTAATTTCTGTAACTAATAATACGTATTACAGACGCATGGTATGATTAAAGTGAGAAAACTCTCGCGTTTTATTTTAGTGAAAGTGAGAATTGCTTTTATAAATTGCACGTTTAATAATTATCGATTGTGTGAGAATATTAAAATTTTACCTGTTTCGCACTTTTACCGCAAGAATCGTCAGTTGGATTCGCATCTGTAGAATTGTCGCTGCTTATCGTGACTTCTTCAATAGCTGGTGGAACTTCGCCGTTACTACTTCGCAGAGAGGCTTCCGATTCTTTTTTGATCTTTTGCCACTTTCGAAACAAACTAAGAACCACCTGTTCAGAAACGCCTGGTGGAAATCCAAGCCCTCCCGTTGGACTGGATTCGATGTAAAAATCCGTACTGAAATTAAAAAAGATCGATTTGAATTCTTGTACTTTATGCTTTATACGTTTATACTTTATGAAACATATTTTTCAATGCAAATAAAAAATTTAAACAAAAAAAAAATATTTGACCTGATTAGTTATTAGATACTTAATTTATCTGTGATAACAGTTTAGTAATAAAAAAATCTAAATATTTATTAATATTTTAAAAAAGTGTAGCAAACATTTAAATTAATAAAAATAAATTTATCTTTATAAATCAGCGATCAATTATAAAATGGAGCACTATGTTAAAAAGTGAACAACCACTGTGCAGTTAAATTGCGCACCAAGTTGAGAACCTTTTGATCGCAGAAATTTGCACTACAATAGCTACAACTTACCATCGATACAAAAATCCAAAACAAGCATCTAGAAAGCCCATTACATTTTTCTCCTCACGGAGAATTTCCATAAACATTACATCGTGTTTTGACTCCATCTGAAACCGCAAATAACATGAAACTTTTTGAACTAAATAAATCTTTGTCTGTTTGTTGACACTAGTGAATTTATAGGTTAGAATTACCCTTTGTATCGTTTTGTGTCGTCATCTGGTGGTTTCTTAAATAATTAAAATCCATATTTTGCCATTTTGGCTTTTTGGCGGTCCCTTTAATCGAGAATACATTGTTATTGTTTTTTGTGCATTATTAAAATGAAAGTATCTGAATTAAATACGTTGCAATTAAATAAATTAATTTTTTTTCTTCAAGAACTTAAAGCTTATTACTAACGGAGTTTTTTAAATCTTAAATTAAGATGACATTCTGAAATATCGATATTTAGGTACTTCATCTTGAAATAAACGCGCCAGCGTAGTAGATGTAACCTCATGCCGGTTAATTAAAAAGTATAAATTCTTTAAAAATAAATTAAATTACAAATCCAAATTTTAGTTACAAACATTATTTAATTTAGTTTTAACGCTGTGATAATATTTGTATAATTTAATTTCACAGTTTGTATTTAACTGAATTGTATTTAGTTTTAAAGGTTAAGTTATCTTTATTGTTTACAAATAAAAGAAAACTTCAAACTCATATTTTCTTTTAATCATTGTTGCAATATATTTCATTCTGTCGATTGAATTTGAAAATATAAAACATGACAGTTAGAAAGCTACTTTCTTTAGTGTTTATTAGAAAACAATCAGAAATTTTATTAGGTTTAAAAAAACGAGGATTTGGAGAGGGTAAATGGAACGGATTCGGCGGAAAAGTTGAAGCTGATGAGACTATTTTACAAGGAGCCATACGGTAAATTTTTGTTTTAATTAATCTTTTTTATTTTAATATTAATAAAACTTACTTTTTATACATAAAAATGTATGAAATGCAAATTCATTTTCGTCTTATGTTTTGGAAAGAAATTGGATAAAAATAAATATATATAAATAATTGATAGAAAGGAAAATTTATGACAGTATATAACAATTTTTATTAATCCCTGACTTAGAGCATCTTTCTATAGGAAAAATGCTTTTATACACAAGATACATGTAAGATTTACATTACAATTGTGGATATATAAATATGGAACATATGTGACGAAATCATATCGCGAATGATCCGTCATAAATATTAACAATTTTATCGCATAATACGCAGTACTACCATTCATTGTTTATATATATATATATCACTCCGTATAGCCAATAACAATCATTTCCCATATTTTTTCTTCAAAAAGTAAGGATTTCCGTAAAAATACGATGCCCGTGGAAAAAATTAGCGCAGGTACTTTGATGCAGCAACATAATAACAACCTTAAAAAGAGAAAATATGTAGACATATTTTTTTTAATAATAAGAAAATCGCGTATTCACAAAAGTTATGCAAAATAGAACTACACAGCAAGCCACCTACTTATTAATAGATCCTGTTTAAAAGCGTATGAATATTTATTTTTTGTAAATGTAAATCTATAAACGAAGTAGATATACTATTCTATAAAAATAAAAATCATAACATAATATACTGTAGACAATTTCATTATAAAAAATAATTAGACTAGTATTGCTGAGTACATGATATCAGCTTTAGAAACAACCCTTTTGCACAGCTACAAAAATTAGTTTGTTAATAATGGTAATGTTTAAAGTTAAAAGTTTATATAGTTTATAAAGAAGCTTTTGATTTCATATTGTAGAAGTAGAATAATAAATGCACTTAAAAACCAACATTTTAAGCGTATACCTAACTAAACTTAACAAAAACATCAGTAAAATTAATATAAACTAAGTTAGCTGCCCACGCTACGATAACTAAATATTTTTTCCATAAAGCGAGGTAAAGGAGGAGTGCGGTCTGACCGCGACAGAATTGCGCAAGATAGGCTTCCTAGAGTTCGAATTCGAAGGCGACCCGACGCTTTTGGAGGTCCATGTCTTCGAAACGGACAAATACCAGGGTGAGGTCACCGAGTCTGCAGGTAATTTTTTTGTTTAAAAAATATATGAGTTTTTCATGTGTGTACGAAAATTTTCCTATAGTTCGTTGCTGAATTCCAAATAATTGCATTTTATATTATTATTGAGTTTTTACGATAATTCTCTAACGATTTAGATTTGGCCAAAATAAGATAAGAAGATTGCGGTTTTTTAAAGCTTTACGATTTCGTAATTAAAATGTTTAAATAATTACATCAAAAACAAATATTTGGAATTCTGCAATCAATTCATCGCAATTCGCTTCGGTTTCACAAAAAATTCACTTCACTTATCACATTTTGTATTCTTGTTAAAAATTCGTCAGGACGCAAGTTATATCACTTGTCGTTACAAGAGAGTCAAAAAAGAGTGAGATTTTTAAAAATTATTATTTAATTACAATCGAGAGATAGAAATTTATTGATAAAAATTATTATATTTAATTCACTTAAAACTTATTATTTTTGCTACTCATATTTCATTTAAAAAGTATTATCTATTATAATAAAAATAGATGTTTTTAGATTTTCATTTTTAACATATAATTTATGTAACCGGTTAAAAAAGCTGATAATTAGTATTTAAAAGTTAATATTCTTCATGTTTCAAATTCAGTTCATTTAATAAGATAAGATACATTTTGAAATATTCTTTGACATACCAGTTATAATAATATGACCTATATTGAAAATAGATAATTAGTGACTATTATAATAAATGAGTAAGTATCAATTTTTCATGATTTATCAAAAAATTATTATACCTATCAAGATATACAGTAAAAATATTCTTTATTTAAAAATGTTCTCTTGTAACGTTTGTAATAGCACAAAATAATTTTAAAAATTATTTTAAATTGAGTTTTTAAATGCTATATTCATGAATTAAAATTCGCAATTAAAAGCTTTTTATCGTTCTGACAATGTAAATAAAGAACGTATCATAAACATTTCGATCATCGGCTGATCTATCACAAACTGACGTTATTTAAGAATTTGGCCAATGTCATTATTGCGCATCTTTTTTCACATTGTCATTCGATTTACAATCTAAAAAAAATAAAAAAAATATTGCTTAATTATTTATCTATTTGAAATGCTCAAACAGAAATGCGACCGCAGTGGTATGATTTAAAGAACATACCATTCGACAAGATGTGGCCGGATGACGCATACTGGTTACCTTATATGTTACGCAATGAACCCTTTAAGGGATACTTTCTCTACAGAGGCTTAGATTTTATCGTCAAGCATAAGCTTGAAACAATAGATTTGGAAAAGCTCAACAGTTTGTAATTGCAAGATTAAATCGGTCGAAAATCAAAACTATTTTATCAATATAATAAATTTTTAAGTTTTTAGTGTTTTGTAGAAGTAAATCTTTATTCTAATATTTTAAATTTTCTTAATTTTTAAATATTCTAATATTTAAAAAATTTTTGTAATTTAAATCACTTAGCTTTTTAATATATTTATATTATGTTAGATTTTAGCTTTAAAATATGAATTAAGTTGATGAAAAAGTTTATTAAATGATTTTATTTTAACTTTCCATACTTAAACTTTTGAAACTTTATCATATTGATAAAATATACTTTGAGAATCAAGTTGAATCATTGTAACAAACGAATTACATTTATTTGGCATACGTTTGAAACGCAACGTACTTATTTATTTTATCGCCTATACTTAACATAATTAATAATTTATTTCACTTTTATATATATATATATATAAGATAGCTAAATAAGCTGCTTTTAGCATAGTATTGTATTAAAAACTTTTTTTTTAAAAAACTTAATTTGCTTACATTACAGTAAATTCATTGTTCTTATTGTTAGATGTGAACATTTAAACAAAAATATATGTACAAATACTTTGCAGATAAATTATATACAAAAAATCATTTAAATGTTAAAATAAAAATAGAAATCTATCTTGAGTGCTATAAAAACTTTTTGAAAGAAAATTTTTTTAAAATTCTAAGGGCAAGATTGAGATCACTGTAAGAGACTACAAAATTTATGATTAAGTACTTAAGAAGCTCTTTAAATCGCTAAGCATTTCTTGTACGTACTGAGTAAAATATTTCAAAAATATTTTATATTAAACAGTTCTTTTTCATGTATTTGATTCGATTACCCATTCTAAATTGAAAAAAATTATGTAACTAAATTAATACGTTGGTGTAAAAGTGAATTTCATATTTTAAATAATAAAAAGAAGCTGTCTATAAAAATATCTATTTAAATTTTT
The DNA here is from genome assembly GCA_035047165.1 of Ormyrus rosae. Classification (NCBI taxonomy): domain Eukaryota; kingdom Metazoa; phylum Arthropoda; class Insecta; order Hymenoptera; family Ormyridae; genus Ormyrus; species Ormyrus rosae. The sequence continues at coordinate 814,974 of JAWWML010000031.1, read as the reverse complement.
TTGTCCTTTACTTTGCAGACTGCTATGCCAAGCTTAGTTTGAGTAAGAAAAATTTTTCAAATTCAAATTTATCTATGAAATTTCGCTTTTCAAGAATATCCAGTATTCTTTTTAGTTTATAGTAATTGAATTAATACACTCTAGTTTACTTTCTTTGTAAAATTTCTGCACATTTACCGTTTACTTTAGTTGTATAAATTATTGATTATTAGTTTCATTTTGTCTTACTTTTAAAGTAAATAATTAAATATGTCACTGGTTTTCCAAACTCTTTTGGTAACTTAATAGATTCAGAAATTAATTTTTTATAATATTAAATTACGTATAATATTATATCTGAGTTATTGCACGTAAGATAAATGAATTTAAAAAATATAATTTTTTGTCAAATAAATTTCGGTAAATAAATCCTAAATTTGTTATCAATACACCTGCCTCCTACGTACTTTCGCACATAATAATATTCATTAGGAATATTTCAATAGCAAACTTATCCTGCTTAAGCAGCAGACCAGTGCTCGGACCTCCAAAGTAATGCATACATATTATGTATCATATCCTCTGCTTCCAAGCAATCTACTGGGAAATCAGTGTATCTGGATATAAGACTTCTGTAACCTTGACCTACCGTTGTCATGATCAATTTTTTCTTATCTGCTGATTTGAACGTAATAATCTGTAAATATTTATAAATACGAAAAACATCAAGTTTTACTTAAATTTACTCAAAATATAATATTCTCGTAATAGATAAATTAAATTATTTTTTCGTACCTGAGATACCTTGCCTTCAAACGGTCTAAAGACTGTGATAGGCCTTAAAGAGTTACATTCTGCTACTACAATGCATCCCCACGTTGTTCCTATGTACAATTGATTCATACATGCTTCCAATGCAGTCACTTGGCATTTTTCAGTAGTCAAATTTTCTTCAATAGAAATTGATTTTAAACTTTCAGAGCAAGGCACCAACTTAGACATGTCTAATTTATTCACAATTTGCTTCGTTTCAATATCCCACTGGTATACAATGCATCCTGGGTAAGTGTAACTTAGTACTGAATTATCTGCACTTGTTAAATATGTAGCAAAGAGATTTTTGCTTGCTGTTTCGCCACTCACGTGTGATAACTCCTGCATTTTCATAAATTGTTATTGCTCAATTACTTTTAAATTTTAATTTAAACAATAGGACTTAACTTTGAAAAATATTAAAGAAGTAGATGCAATAATAATTTACCTGAGTTTCGATCAAATTGTTGTCTTTTAAAGTATATACCGTTATACATCCAAAGCTACGACCTGCCCACAGCTCAATAATTCGTCTTTTTCTAGGAACGGCTGCAAGGGAGTAAGTTTTAATATTATCTGATGAGGGTTCGACAACATCAACTTTTCGCAACTGCGTGAAAGTGTTTGCAACCAACAAAACTTTTCCACTATGCAAAGCGACTGCGAAATACTTAAGTTGTTCCAAATAGACGAGTGAAACAATTTTTGATTCCTAAAAGAATGTTTAAATTAAAATAACATTTATTCTATTAGCTCGATTTAGAATTATTTAAAATCGATTACCTTGTTACGATCTGGTTCTAAACGGAAATTTCCAACGCAACCGAAGTTAGTTCCGAGATAAATATGTAACTGACCCGTGTCATCGCCTATCCAAATGTAACCATCAACAGTACACATGGCAAAAGGCACTACTGGTGTATCAATCCGCACGTGTTGCAGCCAGCCCTTTTGGGTTCCTAAAAGCATATCAACTTCTCCATTTTTGTGACCGAGCCAAATCTCATTGCCCGTGATATTTTCATCAATTTGACGATTCATCATTGTGATGGCAGTCATCTAAAATTTAGAAAATACAACTTTTATTACTTGATTTGGTTTAATAAAATAATAAGAAATTAATGAAATTATGTATTACATGGGTTCTCTCAGTCAATAACGTCACGTCAATAAGGTGCGTAAACTCTGGTGCTGAAGCGATTGAAACAATTTGACTAGCTGTGGGTCTATCCTTCGGGTTTTGAGCCCAACATATCACCATTAGATCTAAAGCGTAGCAAGGGTGTAATGTCTCACGATACGTTAGTGGAGGTCTGCCTCCTTCAAGGATGCATTCTTTCACAGCCTCGTGACCTTCAAAAGGTTGTCTCAAAGTAATGAGCTCATAAACGAACATGCCAAATGAGAAAGAATCAACTTTTTCTGTGTATTCTTCCTCGCCATTGTACTTAATTATTTCAGGAGCCATGAAACCTTCGGTACCACCGAAACCCTTGGCACCAGATGGCAAAGTTAGCCGCGAAATGCCGTAATCTGCAACTTTCACATGAACTAAACGTTCGTGGTGGGCGTCCTGGAAAGGTTGAGGCATTTGCCAGACTAGAACGTTTTCTGATTTTAAATCCCTGTGTAATAAATTTTTTTATTGTAAATTTCATCAACGATTTTCCAAATTTCTTTTTTAATAGTTTATTTATTAAATTGTACCTGTATATGACATGTTGTTGGTGTAGGTATTCAACTGCTTTAGCAACTTGCAGAATAATAGCTTGCAAAGTATATGGATCGAGTGTTGCTCCAGACCTGCGATAGTTCTTTAGGACGTTATTAAGTGCTCCTTCGGGAGCCAAATCTAAAACTAGAGCTAGAGGACTAATAACAATCCCTATTAAAGGCACAATATTTGGATGCCTTAATGTTAATAAAATATTCAACTCTTGTCTAGCCGTACAGTACGCTTTGCAAGCATATTGCAGAGGATCTCTATCCCATTTACTTTGAGCAGCTTTGTAAGCCAGTACTGCTGATTGTTTTGAGTTTGGTCCCGGGGGTACTGGTTGCAACATTTTCATTGCTACGTCAACTCGTTGATTTTTACCAGGTAATTTGCATGTACCCTTTTAGTAAACGCAAGAATAATATTAGTATCAGATAAATTTTATTAGTAAAATGTTTTTTTTTTAATTAAATAACATACTTTGAAAACAAATCCAAAGGCACCACGCCCCAGCATCTTTCCTCGTTTTATATCATCGGATTTTATAAGATGTTTAGCCCCTAAATCCATGAAAATGATGTCCGGTGCAACTAGGGAAAGTGATATTTCGGAATGTTTCGGACAGTTGATGGATTTGTTACTGTATGCAGACAAAATACATTCCTCTACCATCCAAGAGTACACAATCTTTTCCTCGGAAGAATAGTTTTTAGAAATATCTGGATGGCCCTCAAAAGATGGCATGCGACTAGATGTAGAACTATCGTACCCAACCCCACTGTCGCCGTCAGATTTGTAACTGTCTTGACTCTGTCGTTCTTTGTTCATGTAATACCTGCAGGATAATCATATACTTTTTAATTTATTTTCGTTTTATAATTTATAATATTAATCAATAAATAATAATATTAAATATTAAAAATGTCTTAAGCCTATTTAAAGTGAAATTTGAGAGGATGATTTGTCATTTGCTTAATACTTTCAGTTCAAAATAATAGACGATAAAGGTTAAATGATTTTAAATATTCAAACTAAGGCATAAAAATCCTACTAAATGTTTTAAAAAAAAAAATTATATTTTTAAATTATTAACATTATTTTAGTTTTAAAAATAAAACCAACCGTGGTATATCTTCAGAAGATTGTTCAGAATCATTGATTGATTCATTTTCGTTATCCCCGTTCTCAATCAAACATCTTGGACAAGGAATTAATCTTGTTACCAATAATTTCCCTTCAGACGTATGCACGAATCTTGTACCTAGCGTTGGATACCAATCCTCCAAAAGAATATCAATATGATCTACAATTAAAGCAAGCAATTGTGGCATGCTTTCTGGTTGTGGTTCAACTACTATCGCTTGATACCCCATCGGTTCCTCGTCATCATCAGAATCTGAAGGAATTGGCTGTTTGATCACTAAAGTATCAACAGGAAACCAAATTTCGAGAATAGCCGAATTTTTTAGATCAACTGTACACCAGATACCATCTTGTTTCAATTTGAATTTGTGCTGCCTGTATTAAATTAAGTTATTAGTTTTTACAATGTATATTTCATTAATCAAAATTGATCAGCAATTAAAAGACAAACCTATAATCGTGCGGGGAATTTCGGAAACTGTAGTTTACTTCCTTTAGACGCAGTAAAGTGATTCCAGCGTAACGGAGTTCTATACCTGTTTGCCAAAGCACCCACTCGGCATGAGTTTCCAGTAGAGCTGTGAAAATTTTGTCATCTACAAAATCTTTGAAAGGTGTCAAAAAAGACATAACAATTTCTACAATCGTATCATCGGCAAGAATACGAGTGATGAGTCGAGACCAGAAACCACTAAAAAAAATAACAACATTTTATTATAATCAACTTGAATTAAGTGCTAAGCTCTTACTTAGATCGAAAATATTACATATTTACTTTTATTATTTTTTTACTCTATTATTTTACCTTGGAAAGTAAGACATAAGTAGAAGACGAGTAATCGAACAATCGGCCTGCGGTCTTGAAGTTAATACATTTTCCATATTAATCAATTTTTCGCTACTTGTGGTTTGGCTAAAGGAAACCATTGGCGAAGTTATCAACTTATTACGTATATGCCAGCTACGAGATTTTACAGGAATTTTTATGGTAATATTACTTCGAATTAATTCTTCTTCCGTGGGTAATAAAGATGGAATCAGCAGTGTTCGATAATCCCAAGTTAAAGCTACTTCGAATTTGTTCAATAAACTGACAATATAACTGAAATAAGAAACAATAATAATTAAAAATATTGGTAATTATAAAAATCGAGGGGCGCGGTAGCGATGCGGACAAGTATGAATTTGTGTTATTGTGAATAACATGAAGGATGCGAAGGATGAAATACTTTCTTTTAAATAAAATTAATTTAAAAACATACCCTTGAGTATCCGCAGTCGATATTGTTGACGATTTAAATACATGCTGTATATCGTCTAGTTTCATAATTCCTGATCTGGCGAATGGATTAATTTCTCTAATTGTAACTACATGAGCTAGCATATCGCACAACCACTGAGGATCCAAAAAATACAAATCCTTTAAAGTTGCATCATCATAATGCAAAATAATCCCATTCTCATGTAAAAAAAGTGTGGCTTGATGCAATTCGGCGGGATCTCTGAATGACCTATGCATTTTCTGCAGTTCAATACTAACCGCTGAATAGTATTGATCGGCTCTTAATACCGGATCGGCTCCGCATAATCGCCTTTCGTGTGCTAAGTAAATTAATTTGTTCTTTAATAATGAATTTAAGTTGTTAGAAAATTTTATTAGTTTTTTCTATTAAAGGCGTTAAAAGTATTTAAATTTATAATAATAACAATAATACATGCAATAATTAGTTATTTACCTAATTGAGTTACAACATCTTCAAGCGCCAAGTAACTAGCTGGTACTCTTTGCTCCAATAACAATTCTTTTGATCCAGGTGATCTTAAACTAAATACCACATCATAAATTAAATTACAAAGCATTTTGATATTATGTCTTGTTTTACAACTAATTTCAATTGTCTCCATGACTTTTGGTAAACCACATTTCTCAGCATCCACCACATTAATAAATTTATCTCGAATGTATTGCTGAAGTGCTTCACTTTGATCATACGCAATATCATAATGCGTACCTACAATTATAACCGGTGAATTAGGTGCTCGACTCTGAATGTTAACAAGCCATTGGAATATTTCATTAACACCCTAAAAGATTATGTATATATATAAGATTAAAATGTTTTTTTTTTACAAATTAACTTTTAAAATATAAAAAATTAATTACCTTAAATCCATCGATTATACGCCAAAGAACAAGATACAAACTACGTTTAGATAAAAAGTATTGATGTGTAACGTAATATTCACGTTGCCCGCCGAAATCCCAAGTACGAAAATAAACTGGACCGTGAGATGATTGTCCTCGAACTTTTTTTTCGTAAACCCAGTCGCCAATATCTACTCCAACAGTAGATATGGTAGTGCCCCGTGCAGTTTTCGAGTTTATATTTTTATTACCCATTCGCTTTGCCCAGTGATCATTTGATTTTTTTTTGTTGGGCACATCGCCCTCCTGCCGTAACTGTTCCAATAAACTTGTTTTTCCTGAAATATTAAAAGCTTTTTAGAAACTGTACTATTAAAAAAAAAGCGCTGCTTTTATTTTGTTTTACCTATGCCTTGAATGCCGACAATCATTAGTTTCATTCGAGCATATGGTTTTGCATCTTCGAGTACAGATTTTAAGTATCCAATAACATCCATCGTTTTGTACTTCTTTGATTCAATCATAGATTTCAAAGGTTCTTGCAACTTACAACCTTGAGTATTTAAGTTCCACAATCTCGATAGTAAACCCATTTGCGGAGGCAGCTCGGTAATGTCGTTGTTACCGCTAACATTGAGCACTGACAGATTGTGGAGTTCATAGATATTTGGAGGTATTTCCTATATGGTTAAATAAAATATTACGTTATATTATAAACTGCTGAATTGATTTTAGTTTGGTTTGAAGACAAATAATTTTACACACCTTAAGCTGATTATTACTAACATCCAGCATGCTTACGTTGGGAAACAATAAATACATTTTAGGCGTTGAATGACTGGATCTAGAATCTTTATCTGAATCGTCGTCCATAATATAAGGCGACTCGCCATCGTCAACTGACGTCAATTGAATTCTTGTAAGCAAATTACTGGCCAACACTAAAGTTCGCAAGTTTTCTAAACGCAGATGACGCCGATGAGAACAAACTGACATAAGCACTACATCACGTAAAGAGGTGGCAGTTTGACGATTTGTTGGAACTACTGGTGATTGAACTCCTGTTGAGGGGCAGTAGCATGCAGTGTTTGCTTGTTCCATTTCATCTGCACCATCAACCTTTGTAAAATTTGTAACAGAAATTCATAATTTAATACAATTTCTATATTCAATCGATTCAAGAGTAGACCTGAACAAACCTGAGGAAGACTTGGCCAACAACTGATTTGGTTGTTGGATAAATCCAATTGTTTCAAGGTTGAAGGATAAGAAGTGATATGGCTCATTGATCGAAGTGAATTGTATGCCATATTCAGTCTGACCAGACTTACGGCTAAGCAGGGAAGTGCTACAGGAATACTGTTAAAAAGATTATGGGCTAAATTCAATGAAGCCAATACAGATTTATTACCAGTGTGCTCATTTTCATCTGATATCTTTTCCGTTACCTGCGCGTTCAATAATAATCATTAATTTAATTATTGCTCAACAAAATACTATTGAAATATTATTTTTAAGTTTACCTGAACTGATTTCGTCCACGCAAATGGTCTTTCCATTTCAACTACTCGCGCATTGGCAATTTTTGAAAAGTATGAATCGAATTCCATGGATTCATCTTTAGACAAAGTAAGTTGTGATGCTAAATTCCTTATACTTGGACTGTTTGTCATTGAATCTTCTCGACCCTTTCTGTTAATATTTTGGAATACTTGGCTAGGTAAATCACGTAATAAATTAAATGAGGCGTTTAATTCTTTGAGTTTTGGCGCTCGCCACAAATTCTCAGGCAGACATTGGAGCTTATTATTTGATACATCCATAATTTCTAAGGATGGCATGTTCATGATAAATTCAGGCAGTTGCTCAAGACGATTGTCTTGAAGGTAGATTTCCTCAAGGACTGGACATAATTTATCCTTGGGATTTTTGGGTTCAGCCGATAAAGCTTCAATTTTGTTCTGTGCCATATTGAGATATCTAAGTATTATTCAGAAAAACAAATTCATTTTATGAAAGATCTTGAAGAGGTAAAAATCGATTTAATTTAATATAATAATAATCTTTTTAATGTAAATCAACTTACCTAAGACTTTGAAGATAGAAAATAGTGGACGGCACTGAAGTAATAGAATTATGTGATATATCAATTCTCGTAATAGCGTACAGTACCAAATCATTATTCTTGGCACTTAATTTCTTATTGATATGTAACACGGCATCAACCAACCATTGCGATCTAATTTGCGATAATCTGCATTGCTGATCGTGCCAGTTGATCATAGTAGGCGTACTGGGAAAAAGAGTTGAGTATGTCACACTGCCAAAATTAGATAGTGCAGAAAAATGAGAGGATGTCTGTGTGCCTTCGGTCATTGCTTTCTTGTTAATCTTATATTCAGAGTCTGGATGAGCTTTGATCGAAAGCAGCTTAGCGGTTAGAATTTCGTCCCCGTTACGAGCAGCGATTTTCAGAGCCGCACAGTCGTTGTCAACAGCGCCGTGTTTTAGCAGTAGGTCGGCAATCTTGATGTCGCGATTTTGGCAAGCGATCGCAAGCACTGTTGTGTACACTGTCTCTGAATCATTTTGTTCGCTCACTACTTTGACAGGAAGATTTGGATTGGCACCCGCCTAAATAGCATTTTAAAACATTTAAAATTTAGCAAAATCAAAGAAATGGTTTTATTTTATACGTTTAAAAGCTATGCTAAATATTTGAATGCTTACCTGCAAAAGTGCTGCAACGACATCAGTGTGCCTAGCTTTCACAGCTGCATGAAGCGCTGTCTCCATATTATTATTACAATATAGGTCCAAGTTTAGAGGACAGATTAGATTCTCGTCTTTTTTCTCACCAGATCGACTCCTGAAATTCAGGCTGGACATGAGTCGCTGAATACCGCTCGATATACGCCTTTTTGATACGGGTAGTGGTTGCGAGCCAGCAACGGGCTCTTCATCTTTTACATTTCGCGCTTTCACCTTATAATTTAATAGCAGCTCAATGATTTTTATGTTGCCCAGAACACTTGAAATATAAAGGATGTTCTGGTCTGTCACGTCTTGCGTGTTCACGTCAAACGGCATCTCGTATTCCAATTCACCCGTTGTATCTTTAAACCTATTAGAATTAAATTTACATTTTTAAGAGTGAATCGTTTGAAAGTTCCAAAAATTAATCAAGCTTGATAAATTTATCTTTTTTAAATATTTTTAAAGTGCCGATGAATTTGAAAAAACGATTTTGCGATAAAACATAAATTAATTGTATTTCATCAGATATTTTTAATTGCTAAACAAATTTAAACTTTCACAAAAAACTTTTTACAATGACTGCATATATATTTCACGCCTTTTCTACTTTACAAACAAATTTGCATATGCATGTCTTACTTCAGCCATAGAATTATTTTTAGTTCTTTTATAGTACTTTCACATAAATTCTAATCTGTAATGCATTAACCGTTGGTAACTTTGTGTACCTACACTCAACATTTACATTGCAAATCGAAACATTTACTTTCACTATAAAACAAATGAAGAATTAAAGAAATACATAGTATTCAAATGATCCGCTTGCCAATTATAATAAAAAGTCTGCTTATCGAAATACCTCTGATAGAAATGGGTCGGGTACTCGAACTTTAAGAGCAGGTCAATTACGGCATAATGACCGTTTATAGCAGCAGCGTGAATCGGTAGCCACCTCTCAACGGTAAGTGACTGGACCTGTTTAGGAAACTGCCTGAGCAGCATCTCGACGATCTCAAGCTTGCCGTTGTAGCAGGCGATGTAAAGCGGGCAGTATTTGGTCACTGGATGGATCGTGCAGTCGGCTCCGTTGTCCAGCAGTAGCTTCACCATCTCACGCTGGCCCTGCTCGCTCGCGATGAACAGCAACGTGTTTGCTCCGCTCGGTGCCATGTTTACGATGTACTCCAGATCCGCCGTCGTCTGCCCCTGGATGATCGCTCGCGCTGCCGCACAGTCGCCCTGCATGCACGCTACGCGCAGGGCTGCGTGGGTGTCTAAACGTGCCTTTTCGTACCTGTGAACATTTTCAGTGGTCCGCGATGAATTTTCTGTTTTTGATCGAAAGGATAGACAGTAACTTTATCAAGAATTAAATTTTCCGTTTAAAGGACTTTATTAGGCACGATTTTAAGTCTTAGCAAATGCATTTTAAAGTCCTACCTCTCAGCTGCTGCTTTCAAAATTTCGCAACACTTTGAATTTTCGTTCTTCTCGCACAGGGCGAGCGCCGTCATCCCATTAGCATCGGTCACCGTCAAGTTACAACTGTACTCCAGGAGCTTTTCGATGTTGGACGCGTGTCCATGTTCGGCGCAAATGTGAAGCGGTATTCGAAAATGTCCGCGGGGTCCGCATGGTAAGCTGGCATTGGCACCGGCACGTAAAAGAACCTCGAGACATCGCGAGTTTTCGGTGATGGCAGCAGCGTGTAGGGCTGTGCGACCCCACGAGTCCTGACTATCGATGTACTGCGCGTGATCCCCTCGCAGAAGATCCTCGAGAAGTTCTGCGTTATCCCAAAGGGCCGCCTGATGTAGCAGACGCCCTGGAAAGTCTTCGTCTACCGGCGTGTAGTCCTCCATTGTTTAGAAATTAGGAAATTGGTTGGGCTGAAATGTTTAAAAGTTTGCTTTGAATTACTTAGTTCAATTTGTTAAATGATGAGGTTTTTGGGGTCTAAAAATATGAATTCAGATATAAAATGAAAAATTTAATTCAAAAACAATGTTACAGCATTAACTTTTTATTTTTATAATAAAAAATTTAGTATAAATTTGATGAATTATTTTTATTTCAAGATAGATGAAAATTCATAATAATTTTCTGCACCAAAATTTCAAATTGAATTCTTTTTCATGGAATATAATTCTATTATTATAACACAAAATTTTAAAAAATAAAAAAATTAACTTACTTAAAAAATTATCTAATGAAATTGCTCATCATTTTTCATTAATTATAAAGTATTCGAATATTTTTAAGTTCCTTAGTGATAATTTTAATAATCCCATGGCTTTTTTTTCCAAGTCATTTCTGTAATAAACATAAAATTTATTATATCTACAACAAAATTTATTTTATAATTTAATTTCTTCTTATAATTGTATGGTGAAAAGTAATTTTATATTTTGCCACAGGAGTCTTAAGGATGATTAACTATTGTAATATCATTATGTAATAAAACTTGAATAAGCAGCTTTGAAAAGTTTGACGATCCTTATACATCAGAGCATTACATAAAACTACGTACATTTTAAATGCAAAATAGAGATTTGACATGATTTGAATTAAAAAAGCTAGAACATTACATAAGAAATTATTGATTGCAGAGGTGATGCTGATTTACTGCAGATATTTTTTACTTTGTGACTGTACATACAATTTGATATTTAACATTAAATAAATAATAATTTCAAAAATTTTATTATTAACATTCATTATTATATAAATTTTATTCAAATGGCTTTTTTGACATTTTTATGCATATAAGAAAAATGTAAAACATATATGATTAAAATATATTATGAATACTTCATAATAAATTTAAAAACTCTTAATCAATAATAGAACATTACATTTATAAATTAAAAATAATTAAAATTCACTAAATAGTTTTGACACACTGGAAAAATCAAAACAAACAATAGCAGAACACACGATTCAATTAGGGGTGTTTCATTCACCCTCCTAAAATGCCCGCGCAAATAATTTATTGCGTTTAATACAAAAAATCAATAAAATAATTCTTTTCACTTTACAAAAATTCTTTGCGAAAACATTCAAATTAAACTCACATCAAAAATATAAACACTTCCGAAAATTGACACAAATTAATCGTCTTCACAAATATTTAAAAACAAGTAAAAAATCACGCGCTACGAAACACACAAACAATACCTCAACCTCAACTCTCCAGAGTTACACTTCGAATGCGGAAAACTTCTAGTTCGTTCTTTGTTATGGAAAAAGCGAATTTTCACCGAGTGCCTGAGACTTTCTCCGCGCCATCCCATTCACCGATTATTTCGGAGCGGCGCGGAAAATGCATGACTAGCGGCTCGTCGTCGGCTCCGTTTCACGATTTTACCACTTCTCCGCCATTTTTCGCCCTGACTGGGAGAGGAGAGGAGGAAAACTAAACACACGGACGAGCGTCAACACAGAGAAAGAAGACTGGAGGGCAGTGGAGGTGCGGGTGGTTGACCGTCGCTGACGGTCGCAAACCGTCAATCAGCTGTTCGACTTCGTCTGCAACCTGATTGTTAGATAATGGGTTTTAAACACCTGATTAATTAACCAGGCTGTAGGCGACTAGATATTATGATTATGATGATAAGATGATATCAGTCGATTACGAGAATGTTGCTAACGATTTTATAAAAGACTGGTTGTAATTAATTTTTTGAAACTCATGTTTTAAAAATCTTGAAAATTATTTTGAATTATTCATTTGCATTTTATTTCAGTTTATTAGAAATTATATCTGATTTGTACTGTTTTTTTTATATTCAGTTTAAAAATCTCTAGTATAGTTTATAGCCCTTTTACTTCACTGTCAGATTCAATAAATTTTTTTAAACAGAATTTAGTTTAGAAATTGTATAATATTTTCAATTTTGAAAAATGTTTCCTAGTTTGCAATTATTAACTATAACTTATTTTATAATTATCATAAGATTAAGGTTTCCGTATATAATAAATTCCGTATATAATAAATTTTAGATTATTGCATTAGTATTTCTAAGTCAAAATGCAGGCTATCATTTTATTTTTAATTTAGTTTAACTTATTCACTGATTCATAAGTGAAGAAGTGTTTTATGAATTTTTCTATACAATTGGGTTTAATCTTTAAGGGGATGGCAAAGACAATATTATTTACTGACCGAGCGCTGGTGGGAAGAATATTGTTTATAAAAAAATAAATCATGAATAATTAGCTTAAAAAAAGTATGCATTCCCTAGCTTTTATCTCTTTGAAATTTCGTACAGACTTTAATAATGATAAAAGTTAGGGAATCCATACTTTTTTTTAGCTAATTATTCATTATTTATTTTTTTATAAACAATATATTCTTCGCACCAGCGCTCGATCGGTAAATGTTACCTTCCCCATTGAAACGATCTTATAAAAACTAATAAAATCTCATAGATTCTGGTGCAAAAACCGCATAGGTTATGCGGTTTCTGCACCCCTTCTATTGGAATTTATAGGACGCTTGTAACCGGGTTTGCCATCCCGCTACTTTCGTAGAAAATTTCGTAATTTAACCGATTCTCCGATCTCCGATTTTCAAAACAGTGGTCTTGAGAATCTAGTATCATTAAGTATATAATTAAGCTGTAAGTTACAGTTAGTTTAACTTTGAGTTCTTAGTTAGTGTTTTTGATTAATATAATATACAGTGATCAAGAATGAAGAATATTCTGTGTAAAAAAATATTGAGAAAAATGCAATATAGTATTTTTTTCGTAAAAATTTGATTTTATTTTAAAGTGAATAGGTCCTTCTAATAAACAAATAAAAGATGTTTTATTAAGTTTAACTTTTTTCACTTTTCAAAAAGTCACGGATGCAGTCGAACTTTTATATAAAGGTTACATTTAAGTAGATTTCATTTTATGTAGATATTCCAGGAAATAGAGGTAAAATTGAGTACTTAAATTTTTAAGTCAGTGCATAGGACAACTGTACGCATAAAATAGTGAATTAGAAAAGTCCGGATGTACATTGTGTAAGGCTTTGTTCCACTCCGCGGCACTTTATGTTTATGAGAAAATTTGTCAAACGTAAAACTTTTTTAAAAAATTCTTAATAATAGAATTTCAAAATAACGAAAAAATCTCAATTAAATTTAACTATACATTTATCAACTTTTTAATTAACATTATTGTGCAATTCAATTCAAATTTACTTTGCAGACTCGTAAAATATATCCTTGCACGAAGTCTTTGCTTTTTAAAATCAATAATTGATGAGTTTATAAATAAATTCATTATACTTTTTAAATCCACTACAATTATACGTCGATCGTATGTCGCAAAAAGCTAGAGCCTTATTATCGCATTAAAAAATAAAGTAAGCAAAATAAACGACCTTTACGCAAGTAAATCAATTATCTGTCCTCTTCGTTTTGTTTGTTTCTTCGCATTTTATCACGCAAACACACAGAGACGCGTGGAAACTTGAATGAAAGCGCGGACGAACTGCGCGACTGAATTTCCTTTCAGAGCGGAGCGGGAGCTCTCGGCGTGTATTGCGGTTTGTTGCACGCGTGATTGGCCGCGAAATCAATTAACTCTTCGTGCGCGCGGTTCATCCACTCCGTGCGTTTTCCGAGCCGACTGACACACTTCTTTTCTTTTCCGTCCGGTTTTTTTTTTATTTCGCTTTTCAGCTCTGCAGGAGAGGCTTTTTTGCTTTTCTAGTTTTATTGATTCGTTCTGCAGGATGCTTTTTTTATCGGATTTATTTTCACTTTTTGATTTTATAAATTCTGTAATCAACAAGCTTATTTAATTTCAAAATGTTTATTCAAGTCCGAGTGACTACTGATGTTCGGGCGAATATTGAAAAAAAAAAAAAATAAATTTTATTTTTCCTTAATGCTAATATAATGTAAATTCAAAATCAGTTTTGCAGATAATTTTTACGTTTACACATTTGAATATCTATAATGTTCGATTTGTTTCACAACCTGCTGAAAATCGTATTGTTTGTTTCGAAGTAAAATAAAATGCGGTGTGAAAGGAAGTTCGTCTGTAAGAATTAGCGCAATGCTCAATTTTTCTTATCGCTGTTATCCAAGCACGCGAATACTATAATCTGTGCTGATATTAGAAAGTGCAGAAGAACAAACAGTTACTTTCGACTTTCTACTTAATCATCGGAATAGTAAGCGTCGCGGATTCCCTTCCTTCCCTATATATAGATCACGTTACATCCGAGAGGCGCGTAATCGCTGTGGATATTAAGCCTTGACTTCGATATCAAGTGTCTACGCTGCTGCGCATTTTTATAAGCTTTTAAGTATCATAGATTTGTTTTCAATGACCGGAAAATAAAAAGGAAATCACATTTTAGAAAATTCTGTCAAGTTTATGAATTTTTAAATGGTACAGGTATTTTTCTTAAAAATTTGATTGTAGCAAAATGTGCTACTAACAACGTCGGGGTTAGATAATGGCAGTATTTGTTTTAGTTGAGTATAAAATTAAAAAGTTCACAGTTCTTTTTCAATTTTCTTATAAAGTTAAATCTGATGTCAATGAGAGATATCGCAAAAAATGATTTTTTTTTATACTTACAAATATTAACAATATTTAATTTTTTCTATTTTTTCTATTAATTTAAAATAGAAAGAATTCAAGAATTAAATGTTATAAATATTAAAATATAAGTTGTTTTTAAATAATTTATATATTCAATAAAAATACACATTTTTAAGATTTCACTCATTTGACAAAACAATTGCATATTTTTTAAAAATTAGTAACTCGTTTGGAAAAGATATTTACAGATTATTTTAAACATAAAGACAAGTAATTATTAATCAGGCTGACTGCCTTCGATGATTAAGGCTCTTGCAAGATTTCTTGCTGCCGCTAACCGAAAGATGTGTTCCTTATCTGCGAATTTATCTTCGTCATAGTTCTCAATTGCGCGTAGGAGTTCGTAGGTGTCGTCGGAAGAAAATACAAGGTCATCGGTTTCGAGAAGTGGAATAGCATCCGTTAATAGTATTGGCCAAAAGCTAAAACAAAGAATTGAAACTTTAGTACCATTATTTTGTAATGTTAAGTAGAAAAAACTAATACTTACTAATTTGGGGTAAGATTTGAAACAATAAGAGAAATCAATAGTCTTGCCGCTTCTTTAAATTCGCCTATACCGTACATTTGATGAAATTCACAATATTTTCCTGAAATTAAAAAATAATTTTAATTTTAATAGATTTTAGATTTTCAAATAATAACGAAATTTTTGTAAATTATAAACGTAAATCTTTTTATAAGTAAAAATATGTTTATAGTATAGTGTTTTTTGTATTTCAAAAAAATAATTTCTGTTACATTCAACTTACCGAGAAATGTTAGCCTTTCGCTAGCAAGCATACAACTTCCTAAGTTTTCAAGCAAATCTCTGCATTGGATCGTTGCGTGCTCTATATAATGTTTAAGAAATCTATCGGCAATGTGGGAAGCGAACATGCAATCTTGAGCCTTTAACGCCCAAGCAAGTGCATTTCCTAGGCGACCTTGTTTTATGCATTTTAGTCCTTGAATTCTACATATACTGAAAACTAAAAAATTCTATTTTTAACTACAAAATTTTTTGCTAATTTTCAATTGAAATTGAAAGTATAAAAGCACTTACCAACGTGATACATGTTATTTGCTTTTGCAATACTGATAATTTTGTGTACTCTAGCTTCACTACCTAAGGGAACTGTTTGCAAAAGTGTTTCAAGTCTTCCTAGACCTTGTTCAGGACAGTGCTCTAAATAGCTTGCTCCACATTGCCATAATGAATGATGACCCATCAATGTGCTTCCATAATCTAATATCAAGGACTCGTGTAGTAAATCGGTCACGCTAAAAATAAAAAAGTTTTAAATCAACTTCAACCAAATATGCAGATTATACAACGTTATTAATCTAACATAATTTGTTCTCATAAACTTACTTAACTTGATTTTTATCCATAATATTTAATCGTCCACAATGAAACAGTAAATCTGTTAAATGTGCAGCAAACCAGCCATTATCATTCATGTATTGAATCTCTTTAATGACTTGATGCAAGTCACTTTCCATCAAAGCAAGAATAATATTATCCAAAATTAACAATGATGATTGTCTATTTGATTGCCACTTAACTGCAATGCTATTTGCATGTCGTGCTAATTCTGGTTGTTTACAACAAGGTGCAGCATAAAATAATTTTGCAGCCAACAATTCATACCAGGCTTCAGTGTATTTTGCAAATTCCCAAAATTCATTTCCAATTAAAAGCTGATAATATAAATAAAAAATTAACTTATAATTGAAACTATAAGAAAAATTTAAAAAAATCAAACTTACCCTCATGAGTGATTCTAGATTTGGTTCTACTCCAAAGGCTTTGCTATCAATACTCTGAGATAAACTCATCTGCCATTGCTTACGCCTTATTGTGAATTCTTTGACGGAGTATCCACCATACACATTGTATATAGGCATATTTCTT
Source organism: Ormyrus rosae (assembly GCA_035047165.1). Lineage (NCBI taxonomy): Eukaryota > Metazoa > Arthropoda > Insecta > Hymenoptera > Ormyridae > Ormyrus > Ormyrus rosae. The sequence goes on along the minus strand of JAWWML010000031.1, from coordinate 797,911 downwards.
AGTGCATTTTCAGCTGCTATGAAAGCTGAATGATCTGCTTTACTATGCAATGTTAGAAGAGCTCTAACAACATCTAGTTTTCCATGTAAGGCACAACCCATTACAGCATTCCAATAATCAGCATTTTCAAGATCAGCACCAATTTGTTTTTTAGCTAAAATTTTCATTGCCATAATTTCTCTTGATGGAAAGTGAAATCTGACCCATTCTAAGAGTTGCGGTAATACTACATCTCCTACAATGAACAAATAATAGTTAAGTAAAATAAAGAAGTATACTTTTAAATTATAATTTTAAATATAAAATTACCAAAAATTTTTACCTGGAATTACATCTACATAAAGGATTTCTGTTAAATGCCAGACACATTCAACATTGTAGAATATAGTTTGAAAATTTTCATACAGTGACTTTTTGTCTTCTGTACTTTGCTTCTCTGCTTGATCTTGTAATTCTTCAACGCAAGCTCTTAAAATAGATCGATACTGTTTACTGTACTTCAACATTTCTGGTCTGGCATCGCTTGCAGCTGCAGCATTTTTTAGTTTTTGAATAGTCAAAAATACACCATTACTTTCATTGACTAATTTACGAAGAGAAGGTGAAAATAAAATTACTTCTGGTCTAAGAAAATGAACTTTTGCTTCACAAGGAGCAAAACTGCTTGGCGTATCTAAAGTATTTGTTTTTAATAAGTAAAATAATAAATTCCTATTTATAGCTTAAAGCATCACAATATATATTACCTTTTGAGCGTACATTGACATGTTTGTACGCAAAAAGAGAAAGTTTATTGGGTCCGACCCAAGTTGCAGCAGTACCTGCTTTTCTGCAAAGATCATCTGGAATTGCCTAAAATTTATTAACAATTTAGAGTTAATTAGTATCATAATAAAAAATATAATTTAGGCAATTGACAATTATGAGTACTTGTACATTTTATATAATATATTAATTATTTAACTATCTAGTACATTATTAAGGTAATAAAAATTAGATTATTAAAGTTTGAGCATTTATACTTATAAATTTATCATTTTTAAATTGAAAAACTTTTAAAGCCGGTTAAGAGCGTTGAGGTTAGACATTGTTTACGCCGAATATTTCTGTACTTACGATGATTTGAGCATTATTTCCATCAGCCATGTTTAACAATTATATTTTACGCACATTCACTTAATTATTAACTTTGATTTTAATATAAAATTTATTTACAAACACACATTTCACTAAACGGCAAGTAAAGCACGCACGGGCGAAGCCGAAGGTTATGTATCGCGCGCCGAATTCATTCATATATCAGCCTCCCTGCCTCCCCCTATACCAGTAGTTCTTTAAACGTACATTTAAAAAACAAATCAAAATATATGTACTTTAATATTTTATTTTTCGAGTTTTTTTAAAGTGATTGGATTAATGAGAATAAAAGTGTATTTTGATTTTATACAGAAATTTTTATTGAAAACAATTATATCACATTATGCATTTATGCATAAAGATTTTGTTTATATAATCTATCATTTAAAATATTTACAAGTCTGTTAGTAAAATAAGTGAAATAAATTATTCTATTTTTGTTTTTTGTTTCATTCCAGTTTTAAATTCCCTTTGTTTCTGTTTTGGTTTTTCAGAACTTAATTTCATTTTTTTAGTTTTATATCTTGGTAAATAAGCATTAGGCCTTTTGTTGTGAACTTTTCCTTGGAAAAGGTCTGAAAAAATAGAAAATAAAAAATACGTTTTAAAGAAAACTAGTTTATCATTAACATTTTAAAAGTTTTTATTTTTACCTTTATCTGGCTCTTCACCAACTTCATCTCTGTAATACTGTGCATCATCATCTTCTTCCGGTTCATTTGCTTTATATGATTCTTTGGCTATCTTTTTCATTAGTTCTTCATTCTCTGTCTTTTTCTTTATACCTTTCATTGACTTTTCTTTAAGCTCTCTTTTCTTGTCCTCCTTTTTATTTTTATTTTCCTCTTGAACCTTTTTCCTTTTTTCCTTTAATTTTTTCTTCTTTTCTCTTTTTTTCTGTATTAGCAGTTTTTCTTCTTCAGTTTTACTAACAAGTTCATGATAAAGTACTTCTCCTTCCATAAGCCCATCTTCAACTTTTATTAACTGTGAAAGAATTTGAAGTTGTAGTAAAAGTTTATAAAATGTTGATAAAGTATTCTATCAGTAATAACAATTTATAAATTCAATATAAACATAAAAAAATTATGCTACATTTTACCTGTAGTGTTAATCTGGGTCCAAGCTCATACAATCTGATAGCACTTGTTCCTTTTTCATGATTTCCTCTAGAAGATAACTTTTGTGGTAGTGTAACATGACTTGCTGGATCATCTTCAGCTTCACTCTCAGATAATGTTGGCTTTGTCATAAAATCAGAAAAGTCTTCACAACGTGATAAATTTGGAATTTTTGCTTGAACTAATTTTTTAACACCTCTTGATAAACCAACAGGTACAACTTTGATAGCATAATGTCGAAAATCTATTAATTTTGAATCTGGATTGTAATTTAAACAAACGCAACGACGAAGATTGCTTAAATTTATTGTAGCTAAATTAATTGTTGGAAACATATTTTGAAACATTGAAGCCATTAATTTAAATTGCATTCCTTCACCACTAAATCTATTTAAAATAATTAATGGGGAATGTTTAAAAGCTTCGCTAAAAACAAGTTGCTTTTTCATTGTTGAAACCACATCACGTGCCAAGGCAAAATTTTCAATTTTAAAAGTCAGTGTTGGACCCCTTGGTAATCTGTTAAAATTTAATTATTATTAATAAAAAATTAGTCACAAAATTATTATTATTTGCTGATAAACGTACCTGCAGAGTTTAAGATACATTCCAAGGTCAGTTTTTGTAAATATGACTAAATGTGAAACATGAAAAACTCCAGCAACAGAAACAAAATCTTTGATTGTATTTTTTTTACGTTCTTTTAAATCACTTGCAGTAAAAGGTTCCATAACTTTACGAAAATCTTTTGTTAATTCAACAACGTGTTCTCCAGGCAATCCTCTATGAATAACAAATGTATGAGGGGCATTGACAATTTCTTCTTTTTCTGCAGTGTCCATGTGCTGATTTTTCTTTACACATCTTCCCTATATTTGAAAAATATTTTTGAAATAAATGTTTTTTTTATAATATTTAACTACAATTTTATAGTAAAATACTACACCTTTCTATTACGACCCATCTTGTATTATTGGATTTATTTTTCTATTTATATAAAATATTTTAAAATTCTGTTGACATAAAATGCACTGACCGATTGAAATTCCATACTCTTTCGAGTGTAACCTCAAAATACAAACAACGAACACGTGCGTTTGTTCATTTTTCAAAGATTGGTATTCCTGATCTTGGGATTATTTGATTGGTAAAGCTGTTGACAAAGCGGGAATTTGAAAAAACAATATAGCGTGCAAAGCATTTTTAGATAGTTAAAGATTTTAGATATTTAAAGAATTTTTTATTTTACAATGTAATTCATGTAAGACGCGTATCACCATGTAAAGCATTAATATAAATAATAATAAAAATACGTGTTCCAAACCTAACTGACTATAGTTAATTCCGTCGCTAATACCCGAAAGAAAGATGCAACATTAAATAACTAAATAAAAAAAAATAACAATTAAACAAAAGATGTAATACATTTTGTGATTAGTATAATAAGATTTTTATTTTGTTGGTTATGCAAATTTTATTTCAAAATTTTTATCATAATAATCTTTTTCATAATAATCAACATAAGATACAATAAACTAAAAGGCGTAATATTATCAATTTTTAAATTTAGGTTTTCTGATGATATTTATCTGTACATATAGTTATATACTTATCAAAGTTAAGTATGTAGATATTTTTTTATTTTCCGTTCTATTTTAAAGTTTTGATAAATTCCTTTTATTTCATGTACACTATAATTGCCAAAGCAATTTTTGGCCGTAAATAATTTTTTTGCACAATTGTTAATTCTACAAAATCGATTTTGAAAAGTCAATTTTTTTAGCGATTCCGTAGCACAAAAGGTATATATTCCATTTTTCGTTACAAAAAATTCGTTTGCCTTTTCATGGATACTTTAAATTTTAAATCATAACTTCATTACGAAGCGAAAAGGCAGACTTCAAAAACAGTTTTGAAGTTCTTTAAATAGTTTTGCATAATATTAGTTTCCAATTTAAATATATTTTTCGTCGGTAAGCTTAATTGACTTTTAAGAGGTTCAACTGATGTAAATTTAATCTAAAATCTCAAGCATCACTTAAAGTCTTTTTTAAATAAATAATAATTGAAAATAAATAGTAAATAACTCACTAGTGGATTTTGGTATAGAAAATTTGAGTTTTATTTTGATTTTTCCAATTACGTCTTTTCCTGTTTTGATTGAGATTGAAATAGGGAGAACATAGCAAAGTTTCTTCTACAAAAATCAATTAGTTTCAATATGATTTTTAGCGAGTTCATAGAACAGCGCGAAAAGGAAATTCATTTACGGATTTTGATTCCAGAAACGTATCGAGTTTAATATGAAAACTGAAGGTGAACTCTCTAATTTGACGTTCAATTAAGTTACGATACAATTCCGCTGTGTCGATATAAAGAGTAGCTTCATATAAGAATGAAATAGCCAGACGTTTTAATTTAACGCACTTGTCAAGTAGATTAACTAAATGTTTTGAAAAATTTTATGAAACGTACACTCCATTACATTATACAGCAATGTGCCCTATTTTTAAAAAGAATAGGCAGTAATATTCGCTAAATCACTTTAGTATTACGTGCACTGAATTTGATTTCCGTAAGTGTGCTTTTGAATAGTATTAAATTAAATAAATTTGGCGGTGCGCAAGTTTTCTCTCCGTTTAAAATAATGTTACCCTTTTCTGGGAAAACTTATTTTCGGTAGAATCAATATTACCTAAAAGATACGTCTAAAAGCTATTTTTTTTACTGTCGATAAAGTTTTGTATTGGGTTATTGATTTTTGGAAACTTGTCCGCTTCTCGAACGTATTCTTTCTACAAAAAATAAATTTGATTCTCCATAAATTATTAGATTAATATTTGTCTGCGAGAAAACATTTACAAAGAAAAACTGTGTTGTATCCAAATAATTTTCTGATTTATATGCAAAAACATCGTATATTTTTGGATTGCAATTTGTTTATTCATTCGTCTGAACCTTCAAATTTACTTAAAGAAGGCAATATTATTCGCAAGGACGTATACGCAGCCTCCGAAATTCATAACTTTTAAAAAATTGAAGCCCGAATAAGTATAAGAAAACTTCGTCCGCGGCTCCATCCCTTATATTTGCCTCTCTCGCATTCAATTTCGCAGCTCGAGACTCGGTATTAAAAACAAACCTCTCCGAGCCCTCGAACGGTACTCAAAATTTCCCGTAGAAAAACCCGTATATAATCTCGGTACTCGGGGGCTTATATTGTATAAGTTCCCTCGTTCGGGGTCCGGCAAGTTTTCGCATCAATTCTCGAGCGTCGAGCGTCCATTTAAAAGCTCTCCTCGCCAAAAAGTTACGGCCCTCCCTCCCACCTCTCCCGCCGGTCGGATTATCGCGCCTTTATAAAAGCCACTTTCTCGCTTTGTCAATCGGCGAAAGTGTGTCGCGCCGCGCCGGGACTATATTCAGCGGAAAGTTTTAAAAGTCGGAGCTGCGCGCGCGAAACGATGCGGATTACCGTAACCGTCTTGAGCCCTATAGCTTCTTCTTTGCCTGTCTATATATACATTTTCACGGGCGAAGTTGACGCGGCGGCCGCCACCGCCGCCGCCGCACGAAAACCGAGTTGCCGTTGTCCTCGCGGCGCAAGCTCCTCTCTCTCTCTTCTCTGCATTAATTACCAAGTTCCGCGCTTGCGCCGCTACTCGTTTAATTTACATTTAATTAATTCAATCACTTAGAACTGAATTTGAAAACCGTTCGAGGATCTCCTGCGACGTCGGCCCTCGCTTCCTTCCTTCCTTCCGCTCTCTCTCCCTCTCTCTCTCTTTTTTTTTCTCGAGGGCTGCCTTCGTAAGTTGATAGGCGGGGGGGAAGTGGGGGAGAGAGCGTTTTACTTTATTGAATTTCACTTTGCGCTCGGGCGCGGTTTGGTAATAAATCAGCCGCTTATATATAACATTTACTTCGCAAATAGACGAGGAAAAGCTTTATCGCGCGCGGGGGGGAGGTATAAAGCGGCTTCCACCTCCCCCCCCCTCGGCCGACTCTCGTGGATTAAGCGATGGATGCGCGGTATTAATTTTAGATTAGGAATTGTGGGGGTTCGACTGTTTTTTGGCTTTTCGCGAGAGAGCGAGGCGGCGCGAGGAAAACCGGTAATGGAAAATATTGGACGCGAGATCTGTTTGCCGGAGCCGGGGGGTAAACTAATTGGTTTTCATTTATATTTTCATAAAGGCGGATTGAAGATTGAGTATTTCAGAAGCTAAATATTGAAATCGTTAATTGCTCGAGTTTTATATCAAGAGATGAATTCGGGTTGCTTCGAATGTAATTGCATTGTCAGTCATAGGCGATACCCGTGTAGAAATCTCCCCACGATAGCCCCAGGTTGATGTTAGATTCCAATAAGTAAATCTAAAGATTTCCTTATCC
>JAWWML010000031.1:722971-791158 GCA_035047165.1 Ormyrus rosae | reverse complement strand
ATTTTGCTTTTGTTAATAATTAATATCTTTTTATTTTACACGCTAAGGTATACTAAATTTTATATTTTTGGAAAGCTAGAAGATTAATCTAGTAAATACTAGATTTTCAATATCATCGTGAATTGCTATCTATAAAAAAGTCTTCTATTTCCTGTCTCTCGGAGGACCGTTCTCATAAGAGAACGTGTTGAGTACCTTAACTTTAAATGTTATTATTTTTAATTTTTACACAGTAACTCATCTCAAATTTTATTCAGTATATCCTGTAAGTTCTAATAAGTATTTTTAACTAGTTTTTAACGTGGTCTTAAATAAATCAAAAAACTATAGAGCTACCTTAATAATGAATTCATTGATCTAATTCGTCCAAACAAAGAGTCGTGACAGAAGAAGCTTGCACTTCTTAGCCTCTACTATAACTGTTCCACACCCCAAAGCCGAATCATCCATCACGACTCGTCCACGGCCTCGGCACGAAAAGCTAAAAGCAGCTGCTTGCCACACGTCCAGAATTCTCGATACAACTCGGCGTAAACAAGATCACCGCCGACGGTGGTTAAGAGTTTTACAGCGCTCGCGAGCTTTAGCAATTCAAATAATGCTCGCTCGTTCGTCGGGGGGATCTCCTCTCTCTCTCTCTCTCTCGGCTCTAAACGGTCGTAAAGCGTCGCTCGCTCTCGATTTTTCCCAGTCAGCCAGCTAAGGCAAGACTCTCGGGCAGCTCTCGTTTACGATTCGGGAACGCGATTTCCGGGGAATCGGCTGCCGCCGCCGCGGTCGTTGCCGGGCTGCGCCTGAAAAGTTTCGACGCTTTTTGCGACGACGAGCTGAGCCCGACGCGATGAGAGGAGAGTCGGGGGGCGGACTGCTTACTTTGCGCTTCGGTGTATTCGAGGGAAGAGTCTGAATGGTCCGAGCGGAAATGGAAGCTGTTGGTGTTAACGATTTAAGTTTCGGGCTCGAGGCAAGTTCTTTTTTTATGAGCGATTGGTAAGATGAATGTAGATTATAGTTTGATTAAATGAAGATTATAATTTCAACGTTATACCGTTTAAAAGACATTTTTTTTCTTATCGAATTATGAATGAAACTTCATTTCCGAGAGAAAAGTTTGCTTTGCGAAAATGTGAGTTTTACGTATTTTCAGTAAATTTAAACTTTCATTTGAATGAAAAGGCAAACGCATTAGAAAAACACGTTAGAAGACGCGGCCAATTAAACAAGTTCTCAAAACTTAAAATACAACAGCGCACTCTCGCGTCCCACTAAAAAATACTTCGAAAAAGTTCTCTCGCTTACTTCTTTATATCCGCTGGCTTACGTTCCTTTAGAAAATACAACGGGTTCCTTGACCCCCGGAAATGGAGCCTCGACTTGAGAGGGTTAATTTTTTATACCAAACTCCCATGAACCGAGTCCGCCTCCGCCGCCGCGGAAGCCGTATTGATTTTTCGAAAAGCCCTAAAACCTGGATGCAGAGCACGAGGCGCCCGCATAAATATGAACGTCCGCTTTGCGAATTCGGGAGGTTTTGCGCGGTTTTTACCAAAATTGAAGATATAAAGAATTAGATTATTCGAATCGTCGTCGTGGATTTATTTATTCAAGTATGAATACATAGTAATGAGATAATTAATTGAATTGAAATGTTTTTGATAATTTTTTAGATAAAAAGTTTTAGATTCTATTTATCGTAATCGCGGATATGTGGGTGGTGAATTATGTCGTTAGGTTACTGAACTTAATCACGTTCCGAAACTCACAAACTTTGAAATAAGATTGAAACTTTCGGTTATCTACTTGATGTTCTTTAGAAGCACTAATCCCTTGATTCATAGAAATGTGAACGGAATTTAAAATAATCTAACGCAAATACTTAATTTGCAATTCGGAGTAATAACTTACAGCTGTTAAACAGCTTCAGTATTCATATAGTCAAAGATAAAATGACTTTTTGAAAGCTTTTACAACACGACATATCGTTCGCCTACGAATGATTAGAGACCAAGTACGCGTTTTATATCAACGTCGATATTACTCTCTGCTTTTACATTAACCGCTATAGAGGCGTTTTATGACCTGAGGTAATTCAACATTCCGCAGAAAATATTGAGCCATAGAAATGAAGCATGCGACGCAAGCACAAAGAGAAAATTGCGACAATAAAATTCAAATTTTCCCCTCAATCAAACTCTTGTCCCAAGATACCTCCAACCATACTTTGCCGAAAAATTAACCCTCGCCAGCACTCCAGCTCTTCGAGAACTCCCACAATCGGCACTCGCCTCCAAAACTCGGCCCGAAAACGGAAGAAATATCGTTATAGTAGCTTCATTCCGGAAGTGGGTCAGGAGCTAAAAATTAATCGTCCCTCTCCGATCTCGAGCTCGTTCCCCCTGATTGACATCGAGGCGGGGGACGGAGGGGCAGGTGCACCTCGCATCCTCGTCCTCGAACTTCGCCGACGCGGAAACTGCCGGCGAAAGTTCGCGCCGACTCTCAATTTGCGTCGGGGGAGCGGAGCCGCCGGCTAACGAGGCAGTGTACCGGCAACCTCGAGTCGCTTTCGCGAGGTATATATATTTGGCTCTCCCCAAAAATCCGAGCTCGAATTTCACCCGCGGACGCGGAGTTTTCCAAAAACGGAGAGTGGTCGGACTTTTTGGGGAGTTCATTAGGGAAAGCTATTTGCGCTATTGTGTAGTTTTATAAGGACTTAGTTTGTCGAGGAAGCGACGTTGGTTTCTTGCCGATTTTTTTTCGCGGTTTGTCGTGGTGAAAATTCAAAAAACTTTTTCAATTATCCTTTTAAATCGAGCAAACGGTCTTTTAGTTTGTAGTCAAGTTTAAAAAAAAAAAGCAATTTCACGGACTGAATAATTTGTAGACTTTTTATACAGTGAAATTTCATTTTCGCAAAACTCAAGCTTCGGTCGTTAATATTATTTATTGCAGTTAATGACTTGTGAAAATCCGATTCATCTCGAATGGAAAATGTGCATTTGCATTGAAATCAGAGTGTATACTCAAGTTTACGCACCGTAGACCATCGCGGCACGAAATATTTGTTTATTTTATGAACCGAAAACAGTTCTTTTTTAATGCTCACTATGCGATGTTTGTGCGCGCTTCGTGCGCGAGCATGTATTTTTTTTTTTTTTTTTTTTTTCGTTTAATGATTTTAAACGAAAGTTTTAAGTTAATGTTATGTGGTAACCGAAGGACAGACTCAAATTATGGCCAATTTTTATCATAATAATAGAAAAAATTAATATTTTGAATAAAAAAATGATTATGACTGCTTTAAAAATGACTATGTCACATAGTAATTTTTTCAATTACTGTTGTAAAAATGGGCCATAATTTGAGTCTGTCCTGCGGTTACCATAAAGCACAGTAATTTTTTCTTTGATTTTTTTCTCAGTATACGTACATGTATATACTCTATAATGCTCTAAACCAATCACAACGCTTGATTTTTTTAAGAAAGGAAAAAGAATCGAGTAAAGGTGCCAATTAAAACCGAGCGAAAAAGCCCCTCGACAACTTCCCAAGTTCGCGCGTCCTTCCAAATATACTTGATTTACAGTTCCGACGAAGCCCCCCGTCCACTTAATAATCTTCCTCTCAATTTCAGCCCGGGCATGCAAAGTTAGCCCGGCGGAGTTATATACGGTGTTCCGCGCCTGAAAGGCTCCGGCAATCAAGGCAACCTTTCACGCGGCGTCTTCCTCGGTGTGTATATATATACGAAGTTCGCGGCATTCTCCTCGCTCTCCTCCGAGGTCCGATGGACTCGCCGATTCCGCAAAGCCGCGGAATCGAGAGGCCCGGGGATGAGAAACCCCGTCGAATTCGGTTCCTTCGAGCTGATATTGCCTCTGCCCTCGCACCGGAGACGCCGCCGAGACGCTGCTTGCCTCTGCCCGGCGAGACGGTATTGTGCCCGTTGCTGCTTTTCAGGTAAATATTTAAGTGGCCCTCGAATGCGGTTATGCTCGGTGGATATACAACGCGGGTCAAAGGTGCTTTTCGATTACATCGGGATGGTGTTTAAATTGGGTTATCGCGGACGCTCCGAGATCTGACTTTATTCGATATTTATCACTGAATTATTTGGTAGTTGCGATTTTTTAGAGATACTTTTTAATGTTCTATTGTTTTTTAAGTACTGTCTAAATGATAAATGTCTTGTAAAATTAAAGTCATTACAATATTTTTCGTGAAAATGAGGAGCATAACAATTAAAGTATTTTACAGAGTTGTCAAAGAAATAATGGTTAAATCATCGTCTTACACTTGAGAGTTTTCACAAAAAATTTCCAAACGCAATCCCTTTCGAGAATTGCAAAACAGTCAACCTCCATTTATCCTCGCCGAGACCATTAATCCCCCAGCAGTAAATTATAAAACCCGCTCGAATCAGCTGCGTTCGCTGATTAAAAGGAACGAAGAGCCGAGAAAGCCATCAGCCGGGGAATGTTCGGCGAACAAAAGCACTCGGCCTCAAAGAAGAAGTCATCAGCGCTTAATCCGCGCGCGGCGCCTTTCGCGCGAGAGTCTGCTGCAGGAGGAGAGAAAAGACAGGCGAGGCGTGCAACAAGAGCGCGCGAAAAAGCGCGGAGAAAAAGGCGCGCGGAGAGGACAGGACGCAAATTCCCTTTGGCCTCCGGGAAATGCGATTACGCCGCCGGCGGCACCTCCGTTCGTCGGTGCAGTGTATACTCCCGCGCGAGAATAATGATAGCAGTCGGTGGCGCGTGTGCGCCGCTCGAGTGCGCGTCTACGTACTGCACGGAGCTCGAGAGCGGAGCAATTGACACGGCGCGGGAGGAAGTGCAAGTGTGTTGCGCCTTTGTCTTGGCGGGCGACGAGCGCGAAGAGGACCGAGAGCGAAAATGTGCTTTCTTTAAAGGGGGTACGGGAGGATTTTCTTCTGGATTGGGGGTCGCGCGCGATTTTACGGGGGCGGGGGGCTTTAATTGTGAAGAGGCCACCGAGGGCTCTAGTGATTTACTTTGGATAAATGGCTCGTACGGGTTAATTGAGCGACTGTTTTTAAATCAAGAAACATTTTTTTTTTTTGGGCCTAGTGTAATAAAAATGGAAACGAACTTATTCAGTTATTATAGTTTAAAGGTATATACTTTTAACATTTTAACATTTCGATAATTTAATGAGTGAGTATTAAAAAGTGTGAAGTCGCAGTAAATAATGTCAATTTCTAAATGAAATTAGTGACCCTTTTTGCTTTGAATAAAGCTGTTTGCATAAATTAGGAGCATAAATACGAGAAGTTACAATGGGACACCTACCCTTTGTCTACAGCTGTCCACGTAGCGCAGTCCGAAGTAGTCTGTTTCCAAAATGTTGAGCTGCTTGCAAACATACTCCAATATGTACTTTCCTTTGTGTTGCGGCTAAAACAGAAAAGATGGATAGCTACGATTAACTTAATAACACTTAGGCATTACATTCTTAACTGCATTTTGGAATATTAATTAAAAGAGTGTAATTTTTTTTATATCTTAATTTTTCATTCTTATCTCAAGAAAGCGCATAATATTTGTCATAAAAATTTGTACCAGAAAAATCCAAATAATAGAAGAACCGTGTTTTCTAAACAAGAAGTATATAATCCATCACTTTACAATCGCCTCTCACGGACATCCACCCCGAGAAGAGATCTCGAAAAAGTAATAAACGACCTACATACGTCGATCTTAATGGCTCTCCCCGGCAAGATAAAGCAGCTCTTTGCGCATAGAAAAGGAGAATCGCAACGCAGCGCAATGCAGCAGCAGCAGCAGCAGCAGCAGCGTCGGTACTTAGAGCGCTTACGACGGCGTAGCGACGACGGCACAGCAACTTCTGTGTCACGCGGACAGTGATTTAGCGCTACGGCAACGTTTCGCCGGTACGCAGACCGGAAGCGCAAGCGGGAGAAAAAGGAATCGAGCGAAACGACGCGGAAAGAGAGGAGCTCTGAAACTTTGATGTCTTATTAAACCCTCTTGGCCGCTTCGCCGATCGATCGAGATTCCTGATATATAAGTCGAAAAGAGTGCGGGAAACAATTTGTCATTACTCGGCGCTTATGAGCGGCCCGGCTGTTGAATTACGACGGTATAATCTTTTGTTCGACGAGTTCTGCAGCTTGCAATTAAAGTTCGGGCTTTTGTGTAATTGAACGGATGAACGATGATTTGATCGTTTTCTAAATCTATTGTTGTCCATCGCGTTGATTGAAAAAAAATATGTCGAACATTTTTAGCGATCTTTTTAAATGCGGATTATTTTACTAAAATCCTTGTAAAAGATCACAATGAGCAAAGATCTTAAATAAGAGTCTTACATTCTTTCCCCAAGTCTCTGTGTAATGGCTCATTATCGCAACTTTAAACGGGACTCGAGAAAGCAGCCGCTTTTCGGGTGCAACTCTTAAGAGTCGAGATGCCGGAAAAATCCGATATCGCGTTGCAAAACGAAACGGGGCTCGAGAAAATACGCAGTCTTTGTCCCTTTGTATACTTTTTGCTTTTGCGCTCTTGGCTGCTTGCTCGCTGCCTGAGGAAATTTACACTTTTCCGTTGCTATTCGCAAACATACACACACACGGGGAGCATTCTCGGGTTCTTCAAAAGAAGTATCAATTTCTTTTTTTGCCAGTAGTTTGCGTTGTTTACTATCAAATAAAAGTGAGCTTTTTCAATGGTAGGATAAGAACCACGTCGAGTATTTTTCGTAGTTTCAAGCTGGGGACATCTAATAAAATAAAAAACTCGATTGCAGGTGGCAAATCCCTTTTATAAAACTGTTTTTATCGCTTTTCTTGGTGGTGCAAATAAAGGAGGAAATAAGAAAAGTTTAGTTTCAATGTGCTTTTAATTTCTTGAAAATTTTTAATCGGTGAACATAAAACTGAGATACCGTTGGTAAAAACCAACGTTATACAAGAGTTTTCTTTTTAAAAAGTTTCCCGGCACTTGAATCCAACTTTAAATATCGATCCAAACTTCGATCGCGACAAAACAAGTGCAATCTCGATTAACCAAGCCACGCTTTAATCAAACCAAAACGGACCCGCCGTCATTTTCGATCATCGATCGACCGAAGCAACAGACTTTCAAGTTCATCCCCCGACTCTGCCAAATTCCCGTCCGAAAGTCATCCACCTTTCGCCGCTCCGAACTCGACTCTCCTCTCCCGACTTCCCTTCCGTGCCCTCGAATCTGACAAAAAAAAAAAAAAAAAAAAAAACTGAATTCCAGAACTAATCCAGACGCGCGGCGGAAGGGGCAACTCGGAAAATCCCCTGCTCTCTCTGGCCCGAATCCAGCGGCTCGTCGCGGCGCTCGAGCACTTGGCGCTCGGCTCCGATATGGCCGTGGAGCGTTGCGCGCCAAAAATTTTGCGTCGTTATTGTGCGCCTCCTTCTTTTATCCGCTTTACGAGTTCGGGGGGGGGGGGGGAGGTTCGCGCACCGGTTTTATAGTGTTTCATCTCGCTCCGCGGAGCTGCACGCCTGTAGACTGCTTCGGTCCGGGGAAAACGTCGATGTGGACAGAAATGGCGTAAGCGCGTTTCGGGGCGAATGGATTTTCTTTGGAGCGCCGCGACGGAGACGCCGGTTTTGTGTACAGCTTTTTCTTAAGCTTGATTGAATATCGCGAGCGGGTAATGGATTTACTTCGAGGAATATATTGCTATTCGATTTTGCGAAAAGACTTAAAATATTTACGTAAAACATTAAATATTAGAATAGAATCGACCAGGAGAAAATAATGGAGAATGAATGACACTTCACAATCTCCTTTGCTCGACTTCAGATACCGGCTCGCGTCTATCTTTATGGTCAACCGCATCTCCGCGACGAGTCTCTGCCATGAATGAAGGTAGAGAGAGCCAGACGGCACGCGCCTCGATCCAGTGCAAGATCGTAAATTTTACTCCCCCTTAGATTAACGGGGGCATCTACCATCCGACAGGTTTTAGGATTGGATGGCATCCAATGTGCGCCTCCAGGGTTAAGCCGCCGACGGCGACGAGGTGTTCACTTTTGGTGTTAAAAGTGAGCGATCGCGCAATTTATTGATTTGGGGAGTCAATTAAGTTGGCAAAAATGAAATCGGTATCTGTGAACGAAGAAATATGATTTTTGCTCAAAGTTGCGATATTCATTTATTTGATGATTTTGACTAACGTAACAATGCAGAGTTGGTAATTGGAGAGCTTTACGTGTAGTATTACTTACTGATTCATCGGACCGTTGGGAATTAAATTAATTCTATAGCATCATCCTGTCAAGTACAATTAGTTAAACGAACAATCGAAATGCATCCACGTATTTCACATTCATTCGAAATGACCTATTTAAAAACCTAAGTGTACTACCATATTCAGAAATTCGTACGTGTTCTAATTAACGAACTACACACGATGTAACAATTACAAAGCTAAAATTCAAATATAGCTCAAAGATTAAATTACCTAAAAGTTCCATTGAGATACCAATTAAAAGAAGGGTTTTATATTTCATTAACTTCCAGGATTCAATAGTTTTTAATAATTATCAGAGCAATGAAATTTCTAAATTTTAGTCAACCGCAAGAATACTCGCACTCGAATAAACAGAACATCTACAGGGAGATAACAAGAGCGCCAAAAAGATATAAATGTAAGAAAAGGGCGCGCGGCTTTGAAGTATTTGACAAAGCCTGCACACTAGATAACCATGAACAGAGACGGAAAAAAGAGGAGGATCGAGAGAGAATGAAACTTTATTCGAAAGCTGTAACTTCTTCGCGGCCGCGAATATTTACGTTCCCTCTTTTTCGCTCTACTTCCCTGCTTGGCTGCATCCTCCGCACAGGTTATATTGTATACGTGAAACGCGCTTCTGCGCGCGTAAGAGTGTTAGCGGGTTTCGCGGCGGAAGATAAACTGTTAATCCGACTGATGAACGTAAAATCTCGCCGTTTTTTCCCGCCTCGCCGAGTTCTAGATTTGCGAGGCTGAGGAAAGAGAAGACGCGTTCATTTTGTAGGGAAAATACAAGAGGCTCAAGAATCTAATCAGGGAGAAGAAGAGCCGGAGCTCGTTTTCTTCGTTGATTAGAAAATTATTTGAAATTTGATAAGTAGCGCTATTTTTATGTGACGTTTTTCATTTATCTGTTCAATTGTGCTTTATTTGTGAACTACATCTATCGTGCTATTCTTTTAATTGTTTTTTGCTGGACTTTAGCAACGAGATTTTTAAAAGTTTTTTTAAGCAACAAGATGCAACTTTTCAAGCAAAACTTAATTTTCATTCAGAAAACGCGACCTCCTGCACTTGCATACTTTTCCATCCTTTAGTAAAGTCAAAAATATAACAAAAAATAGTTCGCAATCGCCAAGAATATTCGAACGCAAAATTTAAAATCGTTTCAATCAACCACCGAGAACGAACGGCCGTCAAACCCCAAGCCAAAACTCGTAAAATCCGTAACGACTCAACTTTCCCCGCCCAAAATAATCCGCTCGCGAAATTCCCTCGTCCCGCGATCCAACCGAGCGATCGTCGCTCGGCGGCGCGATATTACGACGCTCGGCGCACCTTATGCAACGCGCGCGCGTGGCGGCGGCAGTGCACCTTGACCGTGCACGAGCCGTCCGACGAACGCCTACGCGTTTACGCGCGCCTATAGGCCGTCGACGCCGAGTTAGATAACAGGCGACGAGCCGCTTATCCGCGCGAAATTTCCCTTCCGCCGGAAGAGCGCGATTACGCGGCTGTTTACGCGCCTGCGGTATGCCGGCACGGGAATTTGCTGCTTTCGACGGTTTACGGGTTGTGCGTGCTTGAGATGGATAAGGTGGGAGAGGAGGCGGGAATGTTTATTGGGAAGCGTTAATGTAATCAATTGCAATTTTTGCGGGCAGAGAAGTTGGCTTTGAAATTGCACGAGTTTCGGTGACCTTGTAAGGGTTATGATTTTGCGCGACACATTTTTTTTTTTTAATACATTTATTCAAACAATTTACGTTTTCTTGCAATTGAATAAGTGTTTTCCTGCGTGTAAGGAAAGGTAAGCAGTATTGCTAATTTAAATAACAGATTTTTCAACCATTTGTTTATCATATCATACTGATTTATGCATAATGCGTTTATTACAATGTATGATTAACAATTGAGATTTCAGATTCCTTCGTGCGTCTATATACAAGAGCATTTAGCGCATTTCCTTCCTTGAATAACAAATTTATACAATTTTCATGCACAACTCAAAATTCTAAAAAGAAATTTTTCACATTAGCCATATTCCTCTTTCCAACCACTTTTTTTTTTTTTAAATCGCGCTTCTCTCACCGTTATAAACTTCGCTAATTCATCGTAAACCTTCGTAAAACTCCACCTCCTTTAGAATATCAGGCTGAACTTTCTTAATTCCCGCGTGGCTCATAGAGCTCGAGAGAGGTTCGCCTCGTACGGACGAGTAATAGGCCTCGATGATCGAAGAGCATCGCTCTGAATGCTTTCAATTTTGAGACTCTGCGTCTATACGTACTTCAGACTGGCTCTTTCATAAACTGAAATCGACTTTTATGCACGACGAAGATGAAAATTGATCAGCCGCGGCGGGTGGCTCGTTTCACTGATGTGTCGTCGAGGCTATAAAGAGAATTTTTCTCTATTGAAGGGAGTCACACTTACCGATAAGGGGGGTATTTCAGTTCTTTAAAAAATGTTGACTCTGAGTGGGTGGAATTCAAGTTTAGTTGCAGGTTGATGAAGCTTAATTAGATCTGATAATAAACTTTATGTTTTATGATAGTTGCAAGAAGTTATTGTTTGAAAATTTTGATAAAAATCTGTTTTCAAATTTGTAAGCAGTTTAACAACATCGCTTTATTTGAGAAATACAGAAAGTTTGTTTATTGACCTTTACCTTGCAACATTTACGTATTCTGTACACACTCTGTTTGCTTGTTTTGAGAGCTATTTTGAGAGCTATTAACTGGGAAAATATTAGTTGCGATGTTGCATGTTGAATAAATATTTCTAACTCTCTTGTGCTTTAAAACACTTTTATAGAATCTTAATTTTTGAAAACTTAATAGTTTATTTAATCATATTGAATGATTTATTATTATTTTTAAATAAACTGTATTGCTGGACAATTCTCACATTTTATACATGTAAATCTTACAAGTTGAATTAGTATCAACGTTTCTATGTTCGACGAAAATTCTAAAAGGGGCAGTGTTTTGAATAACAAAGCATTAATAAGTATTCATGAAAGCAGTGACCAGTCACAAATAGATAGAACTGTATCTCATAGAAATTCTCGCATTTATATTCAAACAGTCAAAAAGTGGATCAAACGTTTTTCAATTTTATGCCATTTATTGGAATGTATAATTTTTCAAATCGATTTCGTTTCTTTGCGGCGTCAATCAACATTCGCGCATTAAAAGTATTTTTATTATTTCAAGATTAAAACGTAAATTATTTTTAAAAATTACTGAAAAAAAAATGATCAAGTACCGATAGACTTAAAGTTCCACTAGAGCTAATTCTTACACCTATCGCTAGATGGCGGCTATTTTGTTGAGGACGTCGTACGTCGGATAAACGATAACGGCTATAGTTATCGTTATGCACTCTATTACGTTACCTTCAAGGCAGTATAATGCGATTTACTACTGTCAAAACAAGAACAATACCTGGTTCATAATATTTATGCTCTTCAAAAATCATTTTAGTATAAATAGGAAAATCCATTTTAGAAAAAATTACTTTTTCATTCATAACATGATCCTGTTAAGAAGCTACTATATTTATTATGTTTTTTATGTTTTATTGTTATTATTATATGTTTTACTTCAGTTACTTAAACCTGCAAATCTGAATAAATTCACAAACTAATAAATATGGAATGAAACTTCCGTGCACAGATTTTCAAGAACTTTTCATACGAGTACAAAAAAAAAAATATACAATTTCATATCAGCTTGTCTTCAAGATTACCGCGTCATTTGAACACGTCACTTTATCCTTTGCGTTTACGAGATTGCATCTACACAATAGAAAAAAGGTTAACCAGCTGTGTGATCGCGCTCGGAATCTCTCTCCTTTTACTACATCATTTGCCGCATCATCGATGAGGTAAGATATATTGTCGACCCACATGCCTTTACGGAAGTTTGCGATGTCCGATGCGTAAGAAACGAGTCTTGACCGAACCTGGCACATTCAATATAACTTGTGGGCAACATTGAGTTTCTTGTTTTGGTTATTACCGATTATTCTGAATAATCGTTATTTAAGATTAAAAAATGGATTGGACCAAAAATTCCAACATTTTATTTTAACTTAGACACGTATTTACGAACTGTTCAGATCTATCGAGAAAGTTTCGAGCACAGTGTAAAGATTACTTTCAATAGATACTCGCGACATTGAAAATAAATAGCTGTAAATGAAACAAGAAGCAGACAGTAAGAACAAACAGCGCACTGCTATGCGTATAACTTTAGTTCTCGAATCAAGTTGATTGGAAGCTGTGTTGATGTGAATGACCAATGCACCCTCTTGTATTGCTGACCTACTTATCGAGCACTGTATATAGCACTGGTCATTAATTATTTCTTTTTTTAATATCGTCCTAATATCGATTAAAATATTCATTTGTTTAACTACATATGTCTTATCTTCAGGGAATGAAGTTGGAAAGTGATAACAAAATAATATGCAATTTTATTGCACATATTTTTTTAGAGTCTTATCAATTCACTTGTTTATGTCATAATAAAAGGTAAGTTGAAAAATATTTATTCAAGAGACTTCTTTTTACTAGTTTCATATATATATTACAGGAAAGTTACATATGCCAAAACTTTAGATAGATTTCTGCTCCCCTTCTTCGAGTACTTTAGTGAAGCCCGAAACTTCTTTACTCTACCAAAGCTTTCAAGCTAACAAGGTAGAAAAAACATTTCCTAATATTAAAAAAAAACTTTTCACTCTAATTTTCAAAACACTTTATAATGACTTGAGTAAAGCAGATGTTTTCTGCCCGATCATACAGCCACTTTAAGAAGCTTTTATCAGTTATTCCATGTATCTGCCCGCCAGAAAACCTGTTCCCTTGAATGCAAACTTGCCGACATGCGAAAACTAAGAGAATTCGAAGTTTGCATAGAAGCGCAACTTTTTATCTGACGCTAAAAAGCACACACGTTTTACTACGAGGCGAAAATGCGAATTTAAATTTTTACTACCGCCGTTCATCGCAAAAACAAGTTTTTCATTAAAAGTATACTGTACGTGAACTATATGTCAGTACCGTGGCTCCAGTTTTATAAAGAACTGAATCTCATTTAGCATCTGCGTCTGAATCTAAATTGAAAATTGTACAAGCTCTGGCAAAATTAAAAATCAAACTTGAGATTCATTTTCAAACTTGAATAACCCACGAAGCTCCAACCAACGAACCAACGAACCACTCCCTTCCCGTCAATCACCCACAAATTAGCTGCCGATATCTTCCAACTCCTTTAAAAAAAAAACTCACCAGATTCGAGCAATTACCAATCCGAAGCAGGCGAGAGCGTTCGCGCGAATTTCACGGCCCGCTTGCCTTTCGTCGCTCTCTCGCCTAATACGTTGCGCAACACCGTCGCGAGGAAAAAAAAATAAGAATCCGATCTCAGATACTGAAATTTCGTCACGCGGCTTTATACGCTCGCGGCGCAGATAGGCATCCGTGTCATCGCCTTAAATAGCGCGCAAACTACAGCTGCTTTCAGGTGTCTGTGTGTGTGTGTGCGCGAGCGGCGCACGCGATCTCCTGGACGTAACTTATGGGAGGAGAGGCGGCCCGGGCCTGCGTGAGCGCGCGTACTTCGATTCGACCGTACTAACAATAGGCGAGGGTGGAGGACGGGGCGCGGTTTTTTTTTATTTTGGCTTTTTGCTTTGGAAACACGCCTTACGAGCTGGATTGACTGCTGTTTATTTCTGTATCCTCAGCGTTTGTTGGGTTTTAGCTGCGAATAGAACTGTTTTTATTTAGCTTTTACTCGTCGCTTTTATTAAATAAGTTATTTAATTACTGCGCTTAAAAGTTACCGGGATATCTTGTAACGGCTTCATCGCTAATCTTCCTATCCCTTAAAAGTATCACGTTCTTCCGAAAAAACTTTATGAAGACTTCCACAAGAAAAAGGGACCTTCTCGAAAGCCTGATAAACGACGACGGGCGATGATACGGTTGACGTTAATAACGCGAATGTCAATAAATCAAAACACGGCGTTTCGCTCAAGGCACACCGTCATAGTCAATATGCTAACGAGAGGCTGGTTCATGATGAGTAACTACACTCGCTCGCGGCTTGATCGCACAAGTCCTAGTTTCTCAAACCTGACATTGCACAGCCGGTGCCGCTGCGGAATCTGCGATCGTCGAAGCATCGTTTTAAATCACTCGATGATATCGCGCGGAAGCATCGACTTTGAGCATCGTACCAAGAACTATCATAAATTGCATTGGCGCACACTTCGCTGGATATGCGTTAAGGCATTGAAAAAAAAAAAACAATGGAGCAACGAAACAAAGCCGCGCGCGGCGCAACGATTACCGCGGAAAAGCGCGCGACGTCCGATCGATAAATCATTTAATTAAACTGTGTCAAAACGCAGCGCTATACGAGACCCGTCGACGCGCGCAAAACGTCGCGGCGACGTCGCCCGTTTAATGAATGAACAATAAGGGGAGGAGGGCGGTGCGCGACGAACAAAGTGTAAAGCTAAATGAAAGGGAAAGAGTCGATGCGGCGCATCGTTTATTAATGCGCTCGATGCAAAACGTCGTCCCTCTGCCTTTTCCGGAGCGGAGATCTATAGACCGCCGCGGTGTGCGTCCGATCCGTGTATATACAGTAAAGCCCGCGACCGAGGCGCACTTCCCACCCCGTCTTTCCGTTTTTGCTGACCCTGCACTACTGACTCGAATAGCGAGAAACGCGCTCCGGCTTCCCTCTCTGCCTCTCTCTCTCTATCGCGTTCGCTCTTTCTCTGGCACGTGGCGACTCGTTTGTGCTAAGCAAGAGGTTCCGCCGCGAGTCGCGTTTTAGCGGAAAAATTCGACGGAGTGGTGAGTTTGCTGAAAAGGCGCTGCGTGCAGGAGGGACGGGTGGGTGATAAAATTTGAAACATTCAATTCTCTTCGCGAACGCTCGGGGTAAAGAGTTGAATTTATTTTTTTCTTTTCGGACATTTAAATAGTACGGAAACTTTGCGAACTTTTCCAAAGCCAATATTAACGGAAGTTGAGCGCAATCTTTTAAAGAAAATTCAATTCTTTAGTCAATATTTCGAGCGAAGCAAATATTTAGCTAAAAAGTTTTCGCATTACGATAAATTGTTGGCGCAAAAGGCTTTTAAGCGCAATACGCCGCATCGATCTTTAAAAGAACAGTATATATACATTAAAAATAAATAAATTAAACTAAAAAAGAACAATGATGCAAGAAGCAGCCGATCGATACGCCGATATCCAGTCCTTTCCAAGCCCAGGCGACAGTCCCTATACACAGCAAGACCGATCTTCTTCCATTAAAGTCCATCGACCTCTTCTCGCACAGAGAATCTCCTCCGTCCGTCGATGCTACACATAAACACCGCATGCCAAGGAATAATTGGCAGCAGTTTCCCCCGAAGAAAAGGGGCGGCTCCTCGGCAGATCCCCCTCCGAAGAGTCGACGGATTTTCGGGGTCAATGGTGACGGATGGAGACGATTAAAGCCCGAGGCTTTCTTTCGCCAAGAGGCGCGGAAAAGCTCGCGCCCGGGAAAGGCAGCGACGAGCGCGAATTCGCGCGAAAGTTTCGCGCTTATGCGCGGGATGGCCGAGATATATTTACGGCTGCGTTTCGGGGGCGGAGGAGAAGATTCCGGAATGATTTATGCGAATGTATGGAAAGGCGCGAGTGGAGATGCTATCAAAATTTTTCTTTTGTGGAAGTCTTCGGGGATTGAGGAAGCTCGACTTGTCTGGAATATGTGGGCCGGAGGGGCGGGACGATTGTAGCTTCTGATAAAATAACGGAAGGCTTGTGTCAGCCATTTTTGAAAAATCCACTTTTCAGAATCAGGAGTGAATAAATATTTAAGTCTATCAAGGAAAAAGCTGTAAACTCGAATTGACCTATAAATTTAGTCTAATCATTCTGAAATTTTTAAAAATTCGAGTAGCAAAATGCTTACTTTGCACGCTTAGTATTTAAAAAAAAAATAAATAAATAAATTATAGGTTATTCTAACAAAAATGCACTTTAACTTTTCACGAGTCATTAAAATTTGAGCTTTTAACGATGCAGCCCATACTTCCGCGTCGCATACAATCATTAAACTTCAGAACTCATTCAACAAGTTAAAAAAGCAGTTAAATTCCACACCGAAAACCCGCAATAATTTCCTAAAAGCTTCGCTCGCTGCCCCCCTCCAAAAAAAGCAGCCGCCTAATCACACCGAAAACTAAACAAGCCACTCAGCCCCAAAACAAAGTGTCCCGCTCGATCGGAAACAAAGCACTCGTCTCGACGCGGCCATCAGACTCGTGTCCTCGTTTAAAGCCTCGCGCAATCGATTCGCGAGGCGGCGAGGCGGCCGACGGCGGAAGATAAAAGACTCCCTCTCTCTCTCGTCCCTCTTCAATCTCCGCTCTCCTCTCTCATCTTCGAGCCCCGAGAAAATCTTTAAAGCTCTCCGAGAGCCCCCCGAACCGTCGGGGAGCAGATTAAATCGCATTATGCAATCTCGCGCGGACTTGCGGGGAAGGGTCTTTGCGTTTTATTCGCGAGGGAGGAGCTTTAATTGAAGGTGCGCCCTGCGTTATATATATAGTTACGCGCGCCGGACGAGGGTTAATTGGCTCGAGTTTGGAATTTCTCTTTTCTCGCTGCCCGGCCGCGGCTGGATCGAGTTCGAAAAGTGAGGGATTAATTAAGCGAGGGGATGAACCGATACGGTGTATATATCTTCCCACTGCTATTGGGCGATTTACGCTCGATGATACGGTTGAGAAATTTTGATACATCGATCGTTACGGATCCTTTTGGCCGGGATTATTGTTAATATTTAAAATTTCGATTAACCTGCTGTTCGACGAAAGAAAGATTTTTAATCTGAATCAATATATGTTATCTAAGTTTTGTTTGATTTTATCGCACATTTTAAATAGGACGATTTAGCTATTAATGATAACAGACATAAGTAAACTAATAATAAATCGTTTAATTATAAAAACACTTGTTTGTTAAAACTGCAACCTTTGATAACAGAAATATCTTTATTCGTTATCGGAAATATGTAAATACACCGCACTAAAAAGATCATTAAAATTAAACTTTAAATTAATTAAATTAACTAAAACAGAAAACGAATCGATTGAAAACTTTCACAAAATAAATAAAAAAAACTTATATTTCTCAAAAACAAAGTAAATTAATTTCACGAATAATGTCAAAGGCGAAAGAAGAGCTAAAACATCGCAAAGAGTTCGCACGCAGTTTGCACCGGGGCAACGATAATCGTTCCTTCCCTTTGCGCGCTCTCGCGCAGACGCGCTCCTCGGGAGCTGCGAGCGTCTCCTTAGTTTCTGTATCACTCGGGCTGGCGGCAATTTCACCCACTAACCCGCTGCCAATCGTGCGTGAATAATTGCCGAAGAGACGAGGACGAGTCGGTAAAGACAGGATAAAAGGAGTTTAAGGTGTCACGCGCCTCCTTGACTTTCCGAGCAGCCACTCGGTTTACAGTTATTGCGTCTACGTTTTGTCTTGCGTCGCTACTTGAGTGGGATGCGATCGAATCTTGCAGTGAGCAAGTGGTAGCTAGAAGAATTGTTATTTTTTAATCATTCTGTAATTGATGTAATTTAAGTTTGGGAAGATTTTAAAACGATTGTTAAACGTATACATATTTTCATCGTAATTACCATAAGGTCGTTTATTGCAAATAAACAATGACGTTGCACGATGTCCAAAAGGATATAAAGTTACGAGGAAGTTATTATTCTTGCCTCACAAAACTAAGAATATTAGCATGACAGTTTTAAAATTGAGGTTACGTAACTTTAATAACTATGTGCTTTAATTAATGAGATACGTTCCGACAATCGATTCGTCATGCGGGACTGACTCTTATCCTATTTCATGATTTGGCATATTCGTCTAAAACCAGCGTTAATAGTCGTGGCTATACTGTAGAAAATAAACTACATTTCGTTAATCATTTTGTTCCACAAACAGTTTAAAATGCATTTACCAAAAATTTATTTCAATTTATCTTTCAAAAACAGTTTACACTTAGCTGTAGGAATATAACTAATCGTCTATGTCAAGATTACGTAATCTGCCTTAAATCTTCTACTTCATTTTTCTTTAAAAAAAAAAAAAAACATCGTTAAACTTTCTCCATTAACTAAAAATGCCTTATCTAATCGCCAATATGACACAGTAACGCCGCCCCAGCAGCTTTACGCAAAACTAACCCAAAGCACGTAATTACACAAGGAAAAAACAAATTTAATCCTCTTCCACTAAAACTTTTCCATCCAAATCCGTCCCGTATCATTAGTCCACGCTCGACCAATCGAGCCTCGAGCTCATTCAAAAGTTCCCGTGTGCATGGCAAACGCGCAGCCCGTCCGTCGGTCAACCACAGAGCGCCGCGCGATATTTCTCACGCATCTCCGGGCAGCGCCAGAAACTTGGCACTCGCGGATATCGAACCGTAACCGGCGAGCCTCTCGCCGCGCGGGTATCATTAACAGGTCCCGATGCGTTACGGGACGCCGAGCTACTTGGACCGCGAACCTGGCGCCGCGCCGCTGCTGCTGCTTAGCGAGGAAGGGCATTAACGTATAAAGAACTTTTCGCGAGCAGCGCGAATTATTCATGACCCCGCGTGTAAACAGAGTTGCCGGGGAATTTTCGGGGCAGCGGGACGGGCTTTATTCAAATTGAATTATCGCGATGAATTTCCAGGAATAATTAACCGCGGGCTTTTTGGGCGGAAGTTTTTGATGCAGGGTACGCTTAACTTTTGATAAACTTCAGTTTTAGATGCTGACGCGTTTGTGCCGTGTTGTAACTTTTATTTAAACAATACTTTAATTTGATTTTAGTCGTCTAAATTTATTGAGCTTGATTTTAGAGAATAAGCCCTGTATAAATAACTCCTCATTATTTTAAATAACGCCTCAAACCCCTGTAAGGGTTGATCGAATATCCTCCATTCCGAAAAAGGGTAGTCTTTCAATCATTCTTTTCAGATATCGCTTTCGTTTTTACCGAGCTCCTCGAAGCAAATTAAAACGACGTCGGGGAACGCTAAGAAATCCCTCCGCGGACTCGAAAAATCTCGTAATTGAATAGCTCCGGCTTCGGGTGGAGACGGGAGGAAGAAAATCTAACGAATTTTCGCCGGCCGAAAAAACGTCGAAAGCAAGCGGAGGCGAATGAAAAACCGGGGCGAACGCCAGCGTGGCTTTCCGTGGCCGCTGTGTATAGTTACATAAACCAGCGGGATCCCCGGCGAACGATGTTTTTGTGGGCGTCGCACGAAATTTATGATTAAACTCGCTGACTTTTAAGAGAGCGCGCCGCGCGTCGATACTCGGATTTTTAGATTAGCGTGTTGGTGTGTTTTTTTTTTTTAATTTTTTAAGAGCGCGTGTTATCGTTTCCACGAAGGGAAAAATTTATAAATCGGTATAACTTTCGTTAGAATTAAACTCTTTTTTTATTATTTGGAACTTTGTGCGAAATAGTATTGAAGTTAATTTTAAAAATTCTTGAAATTCATGTACAATTTTATATTTTTGTAAAAGAAAGAATTTAATAATTGTAAAACTTCATAAAGTATGACGTCAAAGAAGTATTAATATACCAAAAATGCGTATTCACAGCATGAATTAATCATTCGTCCAAAAATAAGCTATTCCCCATAAAATAAACAAATGAATTCCATAAACGATCAAACGATCATAGAATCGAATTTCCTCTATTTCTAAAAAAAGAAGTTTTCTTTTTTTTTCGTCAACGAATAATCCAGCGCGAAATCAATCGCATCGGAACGGTTTTCGGGCCGAAAAATCTTCCCCCGACTCGAACGACGTCATATCCCCCTGCGTCGACTGCGTGCGCGTGTATTTCGGCGGGGGAGGGTGGTCGTTTTGCGAGATTGCCACGAAAACAGTCCTTGCCCCAGTTTTTCGCGCGGAGCCTGGAAACTATGTATCGTCGGAGGAGGGAAAACGTTGCCCGGTTTACCCCTTTTTCCTGCCTTTTTCTCTCCTCGCCGCTCTCGTTTATTCGCGGCTCGTATTATTATATATGTTCCTTCCTTGATTTTACGTTATTTTAGCCTTTTCTCGAGCGTCTATTAATTGAAGTGCCCTCTCTCGCTTTACCCTATGAAGTGAGAGAGTGTTTTTCCACCCTCCCTGCTTTTCAGTCGATGAAATAATGTGGTTTTATTTCAAGCTTCTGCGTGCAGATATAGTTTAATAACTTTGATAGAACAGAATTGCTTTTTTTCTCGTGTACAAAAAAAAGAGAAAACTTTTGAAAAAATCCGCTTTGAAAGGACGTTTTCGATAAAAATAACAGTGATCTGCAGGAACGAGGGAAAAACTTTTCCAATAATTTTTCATCGCATTCGTATAAAAATTATACAAAACGCATGTGACGGATGACCTACTTATTCCTTGTGAGGCAAAATGAATCAATCATCCTTCACGCAGCTATACATATTCAGAAAAGAAGTTTTTACAAAGTCAATTCATTAGATATCAACAAATCATGATAAGTATTTGTGTAAATAACAAACAGTTTTTTTTACAGTCTCACTAGTAATCTAGTACTTTTACTACATGCAAATAAATTTATTAGTATAATCTGAAAATATCTAGAAAAATCCGTGAAATATTCCATTTTTCTTTCGCTCTTTCTAAAGTTTTACGTTCACTCTTTTTAAAACCAAGTTTATTCATTTCATATCATCTTTGATTGTAAAACATCATTTTTCTGATTTTATAACAAGAAATTCGGCCGCGCTTTCAAAATGAAAGCAATTTTTTAAATTTCGATATCAGCATCGACGGCCAGGCGGAAAACAAATGCTCTGTTAGAGGAGTTCAAGAGGAGGAAATCAGAACGAGAAAGCTCAGGAAAGCACAGCTGCGAAATACGACGCGTTCCCTCAATTTCTTTTCTGCCGCGCGGCGACCTCGACGTCCTCTCCACTCGGCTCAAAAGGCAGAGAAAAAAGTGCCCCGGAGAGGGAGATTGATCTGCAGGAGAACGCGGCTCGACGAATTCTATCGGCTGAGAGACGAAGCTCTCGGCTTAAATCTCTCGATTTCGCTTATCACGGAAGAATGCAAAGTGCAGAGACTGCCAAGGCTAAACGCTCTCCTACTCCCTTATCCAGAGGCTTTTCTTGCGCCTTATTATCCTCGACTTTTTTTTCCCCCGCGCCGGGCAATCAATTTTTTCAAGGTGATTGAAAATTTTTTCAATCCAGGCGAGGTCTGGCGTTATATAAAATTTTTTCAATTTTAACGGAATAATTTACATTCGAATAAGCTTTTATAAACATTAAAAAATATTTGCATTTTACTCGAAAAGGTAAAAAAAAGGCCACTAATAAAACAGAATATTCAAAATTTCATAAGTGGAAGCATTTCGCTAAACTGAAGAATTCGCGGCGAGCTCTCGGAAAAATGCGGAAATTACGTTCTCGACCGCGCCGACATCTTACCCCGCGCGGAGCTCTGAAAAAACATTTGGACTAGAAAATTCCTCGCACTTGCCGTTCGAGCGTGAAAAAAAAAAAAGGAACGCGACACTCTTCAAAAGCCTCTCGCCTCGGTAAACAGCCGCGGCGGCACTCGCGCGTATAATCCCGCGGGAAAGTGCACACCGCTTATACCGAAGTCGATTTTGATCCGCAATTAAAGTATAGTGGCGCCGCCGAGTCGAGGGAGCGATGGGCACGTCGAGTGCAGCCCTTTCGGAGGGCGATGTAAGAAAGGCACTTGGCTCGCCGCGCACATTGAGTACGTGGACCCTTAGTCGGCGAGCGGATTCAGACGGGGGGTGGGAGTTTGCGGATTATGCTGGGAGGTTTATTGGGTCGATGAGGGCTGCTTTCGAGTTCAATTAAGGAATTTGTTGAGTGAATTTTAAATTGAGTAATTTTTAAAAGGTAATCTTTGAAGAGACAATTGATAAACGATTAGTAAGCTCGAAGAAGGGTTGACTTTAGATTAAATTAGAGATATTCATTAAACTAGGATTTTTTCTCTAAATTTCTGAAACTTCCAAGTCCGAAATAAAAAATGCAGTCTCTAATCAGCGTGAATAATGAAATCAGGAACACCGAATGAGGGATTTAGGCATGCAAAGCCACGGCAGTAGCTCATCCGACAGCGCGACAGATTTATCGGATCGAGATGCCTGCGAGCACAACGAGGATAAAAAGAGGATCGATCAAGCCTCCCTTGGCATTAATTGCCTTCCAGCAGCAGCATCCGCATGCACATCGACGGGAGGAAATTTCAATGGAACCGCCATTCGATAATTCAATAATTCATCGACAAAGACGCCAAGCTCCATCCTGTCCATTGACGTATTAGATATAGCTTAAATGGCAGAGCCATTTTATGGAAAAAGAAAATGTGAAAAAATCAGCCAGAAAAGAAAGATAACGGCAGAGCATTCATAATTGTCCCGAATCCTTCCTCCTTTTTGTCCTCGGCAGCGCGGAAAAGAGAACAGCTGCGCGCGGTATTGGAGAGTCGTTTGTTTGCGGGCTTCTGTTTGCAGTCGCGGTCTCTGTGTATTAGAGATCGTCTGTTTGCTCGAGGAATATTGCGCGCGACTTTCGCCTCTATATATTGGAAGAAATGTATGGAGAGCCGCTAGGAGGAGTGATTTTGTTTGATAGGCGACGGTCTCGCTTTGCAAAAGTGGAAAATCGAAACGAGGCAGTAGGCAGCGATTTTGCGAAGGAAACCACTCTGCATCCGAGGATGATTACGCCGCCGAGCCTGTTGTTCCAATGGAATGTATAATAAAGTGTTTAGGCAAATTGTTATTCTCTTGTTGTTCTAAATGTGGCCGAAGGAAATTGCTGAATCGAATATTTACGGCGTTTAAACAATTTGCACTTTTATCGCTTTGAATGTTGCGAAGATGAGGCTTATAAATATGCAGAATCTAACCAGTGCAATTTTTTAATGCCCGGATGAATTATTAAAATACTTATAAAGCAACGATAAATTTTCCCATGACTCTTCGTGCCTGCAGAGAAAATTCTTTGCTGAATAAATCATTTTTCATGTCATCTACGCGTTTACGTACTCAAGTACTAAACAAAGCCATAATTTTTTGTTTAACAATTAAACCCTATGTAAAATTACACAATCATCTGCCCCCGAGAAAAAATAATTCTATTTACTCTTTGCAGAGTGAATAGGAATAATAATTTCCGTACAATTTCATATTATAAAATACCTTTGGAATCATAATCTTGATAAAATAATATGTAAACTTACGTAATAATAAGCTTGAAAGGATTTACATAGTTCCGCAACTCACCTGAAACATAAAATTATTGATTACAAACTCAATTTTGTTTTCAAAGTAATTTTACATAATGCTACCGCGGTCCCCTTATAACATGAAAATTAAAACAAGTCATTTCACGATTGCATATGCTTGAGCTTTTCAATATCATATATAATATCAATATTATAGAGCAGCCCATTTCAGAACAATAAGTATCATTAAAATAAAAGCCGACAAGCTTGAAACGTCCTCCCTAAATTAACCGCAACTGACAAGTGTGCAACAA
Source organism: Ormyrus rosae (assembly GCA_035047165.1). Classification (NCBI taxonomy): domain Eukaryota; kingdom Metazoa; phylum Arthropoda; class Insecta; order Hymenoptera; family Ormyridae; genus Ormyrus; species Ormyrus rosae. The sequence goes on along the minus strand of JAWWML010000031.1, from coordinate 767,246 downwards.
AGCTTTTAAACGTCGAAATCTACCGCGACGTTCGCTATACACCTCTAAAAGTGCCTTCGTAAAAATGAATTATCCGTCAAATTGTCCCGAGGGGAGAGCTGATAATTCCTTCGACTAGCAGCTCTCGGAGACGCGTTAAAGCGCGGCGAGCGCGTTTACAGCGGCGGAATTCGCCGCGAAAAGGAAAAAAAAGAATTACGGGAGGCAGGAAACGTCGCGTGAGAATTCGCCCGGGAATTCGCCCCCCCCCCCTCGACAAGGACGATATTGTTTTAACCTACGTTTAATAAGGTCGTATACGTAAACTGTGCATGTATTATTCGCTCGTGTACGAGCCTCGTGCTTTCTTTTGCCGGCGAGGCGCAAAACGTCTGCGCCGGGATTTCGCTTTGTTTTCGAATAAAAATATCGGAATATATAGTTTTATCCGAGCTCGGCGGCCGCGTATATAGACTCTTTCTCTGCTTTGTCGTGAATAAATGAATGAGCTTGCGAAACGAAGTGTATTTTAAATCGATATATCGTAAAAGAAACGCGTATTTCCTTTTGTTCCGAAGTGTACAATGCGGGGAAAAAGTGTTTTATCGCTAATGAAATACGTTTCTGTGTGGCTTCTTTTAGTTTTTTTTTTTTTTTTTTTTTAAAGCTTCACTATTTATTGCTGATAGTTCGGAGTTTCGAAGCGTTGTATAAAATTTTCAGTTGTTTGAAAAAAAAAAGTTTCGTTCCTATATTAGTCGTGTGCAACAATAAATCGATTTTTTAACATTCGGAAAACTTTCGATGCTTCAAAACCCCTTTCATATCCAGGACGTTTTTCCCATAAAGCTTCTTTCATAACTTTCCTCCATAAATTCTTGAAGTAAAATTTTATACCGCGGGAACAATGTATCGGCTCTCGTTCCTAAAAATGTGTTTCGAATAATAAAGGCAAGGATATAAGTCATTGTATAGTTTTGCGGTTGACATTTTCAAAAGCAAAATGTAATTCTTTGCAAATAAATTCGTTAATTCGCGAATGAATATTAGATTAAAAAGTTTCGCGAGATTTAAACGTAGTTCTACATTTATTGTGCGAGACTTTTATTTTATTAATATTTTTATATTCTGTACTTTATACAGCTCTTTATTACTTTATTACAATGGCGAATTTTTTCATACAATTTCGTTGTTGGATTTTCATACATTAATTAATTGCAGCTTCAATTTACAAGAATGAATCAATAAATATTGTTTCGAATTTATTAAAAAGTAAATAAACATGTTCATTGATTTTCAAGCTATTATTGGAAAATAATAAAAACATCATTTCGTACCATTTCGCTTGTTAAATAACCTGTTGAACTACACCCTCTGTATTCGTACACAATTTCACAGCGAACCCAAAGTCAATTCCCCGAAAAACCCGCCCCAAAACTCGTCATTCATCGCAAATCCAAGCCAAATATAAATCAGACCTCCAATCAGCCTTCCAGCCGACCCTCCCAAAACCAGGCCTCGCCTCAACTCGCGAATATTTCCTCGTCTACAAAAATAACCCTTAAAATACCATATATCTCCAGCCGTAGATCGCCGGCGCGAGCGTTTACGAGGAGAGCCACGTCCAGACGGCGGCCGTCGGCCGTGACTTTCTTCCGGCGGGCCCTCGAAAACTCCCTTATGCACGCGACGTGTGTGCACACGGGGAGGCCGATAAAGCGCTGCCGCGAATCGATGGAGCTTGGCCGCTAAGGTCGCGTGCGCGCGCGCAAAGGATAATCCGATGTGCCTCTCTCTCGCTCGCGGCGGCTCGCGTCCATTATCCCGCGACTAGCGCCCGGCTTTTCCTCTTTCTTTTCCGACTCGGAGAGGTTAGTCGGTCATGGTGTAGAGTTTTCTCGCGGGGTCTCGAGGAATTTTATGCGGGGTGAAATTGCAATTGCATTTTTCGGTTTGGTTTTTGGAGCGCGAAGTATTGTGATACTGTAGCGCTTTAATTTTGAACGGCAATGACAGAGAGTTGCAAAACATATGCTTCTCACAACTTCCGGTTAAAAAAGCAGAAAATCCAGAAAATATCAAGGAACTTTGATAAACGAAAATTCAAACGAGTAAATCCCCAGCTGTCCAAAACAAAGAGCTCAGCTTTGCAAAGGGACAAAACCCGGCGAATGCCGGTTCCGAAATTACGCAACTCGCCAAGAGCGAGAATTTCGGAAGTCTGCACAATAATTGCACGAGACCGCGAAGCAGCACACGATGCTATCACGCCACACTCTCTCTCTTTCTCTCTCTCTCTCTCCGCCGCTGACAAATGAGCGAGGAGAGCCGGAGAGAAGCAGCGGGTTGATTACATTGTGTGTGCGGGCGAAACTTTGCCACGCGTGTTTTAACCTTATCGCGATTCCCCCCCGGTGTGTCGGAGTGACGCGGATTTCGCGGGCTTGCGCCCGGCAAAGTGCCCTGATTATGTTGCGGCGGTTCTGCGTCGAGAGACGATCCACGAGACAATGTTCCCTCGCTAAAACCGCGCTCTCTGCTTTTTCGAGCCACGTTTCTCTCCCCGGACAATGACGACGGGTTTCAAAAGGCGCGGATTTGGAGAAAGCCGCCGGGACTTTTGTTCCGCGATGCTGCGTGGTGTTGCAATTGTTTAATCGACGGAAGATTGACTTTTGGAAATTAAATGATTTAAATAAATCTGAATTGGTGGTTGCAGCGTAATTCTCATTTTGCGTAAAGAAAATTGATAAATAATGCAGTTTTCGACAAAACGGTTGGCGTGTGGCAATTACCTCAAGAAACGTCTAATAATACACCGTTTGTACTCTCTAACGGAACAATTCACTTGTTCCGTGATGAAAATCTTACCGCAGAAAGCATAATTTAATAAAACTGCTGTTATTTTATTTTTAGAAACTACCGAGTTGTTGTTTTCTAAAAGCAAATTTGTAGCTAGCAATTTCCTACCAGATAACATTGAAAATTGCTCGATACAAGCAAGATTTTCTCAACGTCGCAGCGCTTTCCGTTGCACAACTAAACAAATCAGAGAATAAACGTAGTATCTTCTCACGCACTCGAAAATGCAAGGAATTTTGCAACGCTCGTCAAGCGACATTCAACGCGGCTTCCACCGCAAACAAGTTAGCCTTTACAAAATGTCCAAGGCCTGCAAACATTTTTTTTCTTCCAGCAAACGATCGTGTATGTTTCATTCACACGTTTTCACTCCTCTCCGGCGATCTCTGTTTTTCTTTTGCAAAAATTGCGGACTCTGCAGTTTTCCGTGTTTCGATAATTACCGCATATACATATATGCGACTCGGAGTTATTACACAAAAGCGACGACGGCGAAAAAAATTGATGGAAAAGGTGCAATTTTCAGCGCGAACGCCGAAGGCCGAATTAAAAATTCTGCGGAAAGCCAGATATGTGCGAAGTGACGATCGTTTCACATGTAGATCAAACGTATAACGTACTTTCGCGGTAATTAGGAGTTTCGTTTTAATTTGCGAGCGCCGCTCGTAGGTGTGCGTCAAGAGTCGGGAGGATATATGCAGCCGTTCATCTGCATTCGGTCTGTGTTCATTAGTGCGGACGTGTATAATTATGTCAAAATTTTTTTCGAGAAGGAAAATTGTTAGCTAAAGTACTGCGCGAAGCGAGGGTAAAAATTCGTTTCTCTCTGAAAACAATTATTGTATGACAGAAAGTTCACGTTATTTTCTAGTTTTAATTTCTCATTCGATAATATTACTGTAGTTTCAAAAGTAACTTTTTAAATAATATAAAGCTACATTTGCTTAGCGAATTTAAACTTGTTAGAAAGTTAAACACGACAAAATGATTTTATTACAGCTGAATGGAGGTTAAAAATAAATATTAGAGTTATATGAATTATTCAAGATTTGTATCCAGACTTTAATCTAGACTTGGGTCAAAGTGCAGTTATATAATATTCAGCATCTCGTATTTCACGCATATTTACTTCCCATATTTTACGAGAACCATATTGCGACATTTTTACTTGAACGTAAATCCAGTTTTAAATATTAATTCTTCGTTATTTTATTTAAAAAATTTTTAAACAGATTTCTACTGACATTGTACTGAGGTTATAAGAGGTTGCCGTTGAAATGTAATTTAAATGTTAATATAATGAACATTTTAAAAAATACAGTACTAACCAATTTTTTCAATATTTTCTTGAAAAAAATTAGAACATAAAAGAAGTTCTTACTCATTGACATTCCAAAATACGTATAGCACTCGCGTTTTCGATTCATTTATGTATGTAAATATCAAATGAACGAACAAAACCGCGTACGCGCGTCTACAAAGTAAATATTTTGAGGTCAGCAACACCCTCTGCGCTCCGCTCAATCTCAGCTTGAATTTCTGCCATTATATTCTAAAAATTGCCACCGGCGAACTTTTCCGAACATTATAAAATTACGTTGAAAATTAACGCCGACGACGACGAAAACGAATCTCAACATTTCTCATTACCGCTAATGAAGAAGAGAGGTGGCTTTTTTTTTGTTTTAGAAGGGAAGAAAAAAGAAAAAGGCGCTGAATCCGGTCGGACGGAGGTGTGTATAACGGAAAATTACGAGCGCAGCGCGCCGGAAGAAAGGCGAAGTTAAGCGCACGAGGAAAATTGTAGGAGCTCAAGGATGCGGAGGCACTCGAGCTTTTCTTTTCAATTTTCTTTTTTTAGGCTCGAGACTTTTAAAATTAAATTTTTAAATATAAAGCACAGTGTGCCCCGCGTACAACGATGCTTTTAATATCGCGGTATTAGCTTACGGGACGTGGCGATGAAATAAAACGAGGCTGAGAAACAAAAGTGTAATACCTTTTTTTTTAATTTTACTGTAATATGATTTTAATTACCATTAATAATAACTAAAGATAGTTTTAGAATATAAAATTATAAAATTGAAAATAAAAGTTCTTTTTATCATCTTTGTCTTCATGCAGATATAAGCCTCAAACCACAGATAAACAACAAAATAATTTCCCCACACAATTATCTATTCGGTAATAAAGATACCAAAAGTGAAGTAAACTCGGTCCGGAATATCGCCGAAGTAATTATTCGAATTCCCGCGGATAACCAGCAAAAACGACACGCAAAACTACTCTTAACGGTATAGGCGCTCCTCGTTCTCGGCTCGGCGCCGCCCCGCCGCTCATTTGCATTAAGATATCATCCCGAAGACGTTTAATCGAGCGACTCGGCCGAAGAATTAATTTCCCCGGCTCGCGCACCGAAGTCATTTGCTCTCTCTCTCTCTCGCGTGTACGCGCGCAACTTTCTCGGGGTGGGGTAAGTCGCGTGCAGTCGACTCGTCCGACCGGCTTTATCCACGCGCGTCGTAATATCCCGCGAGTTACATCCCGAGAAACCTGCGTTCCGTGTGCGTCCCGCTTCGCGAGAGATTAAGAAACGGGGAACGGTTTTTCGGCCTCCGCGCCTTTGGGTCTTCTTAGCGGGCAGGTGGCTCCTTTATTAGCCGATTGCCAGGAGGCGGAAAGCCGGACGAGAACTCGGCGCTGAAAGAGTTTTTAAGTTATGGGCTGCGGGTTTTTAGTATTGGGAGGTTTCGCGGGAATGCAGTCGGGGATTATATATCCGCGTGCATTAAACAGCGTCTTTTAAATGCTAATTTTTCTTTTCCGCGCCGCTCGTGACTTTCGGACGTCTGCCGGAGCGACTTTGATTTTCTGTCTCTTAAGGTTTAGTTGAAATTTTCGTCTGACGAAAATTTAAATGGATAAGAATAATAATTTTTTACAATCTATTAAACCTGTTGAAATGCTTTTAAAAACATTGTGTTATCTATTAGTTATTATTTATTTTTTAAAAATCCTTAAATTAGTTTCTCAAACACTGTGCTTATTTTGCTCCTGAACGATAACGATGATGATCTCATGAATGAAGACTCATAAATAATATTACTATATTAAAGCATGAAACACTCACGTTGCTACTTTATATTTCCTTTTAAATCGTAAACATGCACATACATACGTATGCAGAACAGAAATTTCGAATTAACTCATTTTACAATTGCAAATCTTTTTACATAAAGTTAATTATTCTCATATTTTGTACTTCTATTCATATTCACGGCTTGTTTTAGTATGCGTAAAGACGCACAAACTTGTTCCATCATTTTCTTTCGTTATATTTCATGAAGCAAGTCATCTTAAATTACGACTCTTAATGCTAAGATATACAAACTAATTTACAGTACGATTGAAAAATATTTCCGACGTCATTGCAAGACATTCACTTTTCTTGGATCTGCCCTAAGGAAAATCAATTACATTGTTTACGACGAATTGTAGGGCACTAATAAAACTCGAGTGCGATTAAGCAACTCGATTCAATCGCCGAGAAAGTTTCAAATGCATCAATCATTGTTCGGGTCAATATAAAAGTATCAAAGCTTTCGCAATGTTGGTCTATCTTCTTTGAAAATTAAAACCAACACGGGCTGCTCCCTCAAACAACTCGCGATAATCTCTATTAATTGACGCTTCGGCTGTGTGGCAATCAAATGAATCAACACACGGGATCGCACGATGTTGACAGTACATTTTGATGCATTAAATTGAAAATTTATAAAAAACGAATTGATTATTTGACTATGGTCAAAGTGAGGTACTCGCGTTTGACTAATGTAGTTGAAGCCCAAGCTGTAGCGATACTGTAATGACAACTGTTAGTCAATATTCTTTTTGCTGCATCTAAAAACTAATATTGATTTAACCTTTTAGATTTTATTTTTGTATTTGTTTTCAAAAAGTAGTAATAATTGTCCATTTTAATATAATAAACGGCTAGTTATATAATTCTGAAACGTTATCTTTAAGAACAACCGCGCCCTCGGTGTCATAAGCTGCGTATATATAAGTAAAAAAAGGGAGTACCATCGTCTTACAGAGATCGCATATCGACGTATATAAATTGCTAGAAATACAGGGCACGAGAGCTTCGCAGGATTTAAAGAAATTGATCGAAACGGGATGTGTTCTATAAGGATACCCATCGGATATCACAAAAGCCTAAAATCACTCCATTACCAGCTAAAATCGTTCGCGATAACTGAGAATCGCATGAATATTATTCCAGAAGACTAGATTTCACGATTGGGTTCGAAACCTTTTCAAGCTTTAATGATAGTAAACCTTTTTGTTAGTATTATATGTAGTATTCATGATTACACTGTTAGAAAACGTCAATGCATATGAATACAGTTTTTTAACATTTGAAAAGACAAATATAAACAAAAATATATCTATACATATATATATATATATATATGTGTGTGTGTAAATTTTCTTATAGAGTACTTTTTCAACACAAATGAACTAAATCAATATAAGAATAATGACTAAAGTAATTATAACTATCCCTAATTTTTAAAAGAATTCAAACTTGAGTGCTTGTAAGAAATAAAAATAGTTTCGGTAGGATAATTGTATAAGCTGCCTATAGTTAAATCCGTTTGGTTACCTCGAATACATCTGTAGGTCGTAGAATTTTTAATTAAGGTTACAATCCCTAAATGGTTTTTAAAAGAAAGACTTTTATAAAGATTAATTCTTTATAAAAGGACGCAAACAAGAAAACTTCGTCGAATAAAGGATAGCCAGTAAGTAATTTCGTAAATCCGATTAATCCCGCTGTTTTACGGCCGGAGCAATAAAGTTCGCGAACTAAATTTCCGAAAATCTTAAAGACTAGTCGGTGTTTCGCGTGATTTCCCTCAATTTCGATCCCCCCGATAAGCCAAAAGGCCGCGCGCCGTTCGATTTTTCCGGTTAGAAAGTCCTTTTTTCCACAATTTTATACGTAAGCTCGCGCGGAACCCGTTTGATCGATCGTCGATCTTTCGGATCGAGAGTGAAACAGATAAGAGAAAATATTTTCACGCAACTTTTTCTTGCGGACGTCGTTAATTAAATACTTTCTAGCTGAATTACCGGCTATTACAGATCTGTAATTTACGTCGAACGGCGTGTTTTTAAACGATGTTTGTATTAGTTGAGGAGAGAAATGAACGGAAGGAAGTAAGTGTTGGCGTACGGAATAATATTCGATGTGCAATACTTCTACGACGATTGACTAAAAATATTGCCAGCTAGATTATCAGCGACGCGTAAATAGAATACGAAAACTTATTTTCCGCAAGCGTCTTTCATGAATATTAAAAAAGCAGCAAAATCGATTCCGAATGAGTAAACTGGAGTCGTACGTTCGTTTTATACGTTTTTTTTTAGTGACAAGAGAATTCGTAAATAAAATAAAACGGATTCCGTCGAACTGTAAAATGTTTTGTTCAGCGTTTTTTTCGTGCAATCGATAAAAGCGATCTTCAATAAAAACGCGATTGCACAAAAGTTAGTCGTTGACGTTCGAAGGAAGAATCAAATTTCCATGAATGCCGACCACAGAGAGAAGCACCTAAAGGTCTAAATATAGGAAAGTGTTTACATAAAGTAGGTAGTGTTTAAAAAGTAATCTGAATCAAATTAGGTCCAATTATTTTCAAACGATAAATAATTTTTTCATTTTTTGTGTACTCTGCAGATGATTAACAAATCAAAAATTAAAAGAACAAACTGTTTTAATATGTAGGTCAATGACTTTGTATCAACATTTATTATTTTAGCTAAAAAATTACATGTAAAGAAAAGAAATAACTCATTCAATTATTGTTTATGAAAATCTCATTGTATGTCGAGAATAATAAAATTTGAACTTGTCACAAATAATACGATTCTCGTAAAATATTCAAAATGCTCTAACGATTTTCACTGGAATTTCTACCCCAAGTGTATGGATTCTAAATTATTAATGATTCGAGTCGAATTCACTATTAAACTCGTTTCACCGTAATACACTTCCTAACTCGAAAAGTTCTAAATCACGAGAAAGAGGATTGAAAAATTGGAAGCATGAAACTTTAATACGGCTGAAAATTGGAGGTTCCGAACGAGCGGAGCGTTCTAAAGATAGTAGAGTGCTTGAACAACTACTGACGCAATTCTCGCTTTAAAAAAAAAAAAAAAGAAAAAAATGATTACCTACAAAGGCCAAGGAACCAAAGTAACGTAACTACACACCAGTTTAAAAACCCCACCTGTTCCCCAAACAAAACTCCCAGCGCGATTCTCAAAAGCTCCCTTGAAACTCTCCCTCCCCTCGGAAGCCGGTAATCGAGAGCCATTCTCAACGGAGTCAGCGAGTAAGAAAAGCGAGCTCATTGCGCGCGCAATGAAAGGTAAAGCGGCAGCGCAACGAATTTTGACAAACGCGCGCGTCGTCGTCGGGTCGCGCGCTCGGCTCGAATCGATCGACGTGCACACCGGAGACTTATACACGGACTCTCTCGGCGCGGTGGGGCGTGTGTTGGTGAGAGAGCCGCGCACGCGGCGTATAAGCCCACATAAGCCGCCAAAGCGACACGCTAACACAGATGCACGGAATTTTTTGACGCTTTTCTTTCAGCGGCTCGCGGCGACGCCGCTTTTTTTTTTTGGTTCTTTCCGCGATTTTTGTTTTCAATGCCGAGTAGGGTGTATGGATCGGGGGGCCTTTACCGAGCCGTTTAGGGAGAGTGCTTTCTATTTCGGAGGGGTTTAGCAGGCTTTTTGAACTAGTTCAGCGTGCTTTTTTAATTAGACGATTTTTCCTTCTTTGCAGAACGTAAAGAAGAAAATTTGATTTTTCAATTTTTCAATTTTTTTTCCAGCGTATTTTCGGTGTTTATCTACGTTTATATATGTTTTCAGCGGAAATGATCGAGTTTCTTTTGGCTCGGAAGATAAAATAAAAATTATCATAATTGGCTAAAAATATATATGATACAAGTTCATGCTGCGAAGAATAACGAGATGTTTGAAGCATTTTTTATTCATTGCGATTCATGTTTATATTGAAATAAAATTCTGTTAAATGGGAATAATGATGGGAAAAATTTGAATGCAATTCGTAATATTACTTCAAAAGCTAATGATAAAAAAATATTAAAAATATATAACCGAGCGTGCATTTCATACGTTATTGCATCGCTTTCATACTTTCATACATTTCTTTTTAATTTTTATAAAGAATATTGTATTGAAATTTGCATTAATGTCACAACTTTTGTCGAAAACTTTTAGACGTGTACAGTAGCAAACTGGGTAACCACTATATGAAAGTTTCTTCATTAAAATAATTATTTAAACTTGAACTTTATTCGCATCAACATTGTAACAAATACTATAAACATACTTGAAACTAACTTATTCAACGAGCAAAATCCGAAATCTATTTCAAACTACATTCCAGCTATTTTTATCTTTTAGGATTCATCATAAAATCCTACATCCGTTCGAATAGCATAAAAAAACTCAATCGTTCTTTCGGCGTGAATACAGAAAACCGAAAACTTTTTCGAACGAACTCGTAATAGCATATACACTGAACGGCTCTTTTAGTTGGAACGCGGAAATTCATCGAAGGGTGGACGTATTTACAATGGGTTCGAACAATGTTTGCGTATCCATGAACTTTATACGCAGCCCCTTCGAAATACTTTGAAAATAGCTCGCCCAGCCAATGTTTATTCATAATCTTCCTCGCGTTTCGTCACTTTCACCGTAAATCGTTCGTTGAAAATGCAGTGAAGAGGAAAAGCTTCGAGTTTATTTGATTTTTCGAAATTCCAAATTCATTTTATATAACGCAGACAAAATCGATTGGAATAAAAATACCGTAAATTACGACAGAACGGAAGAGCGAAACTTTTCTCCGAAGATTAGAAATTCAAATTCAGCAGCTTCGAAACTATATTCGATGTTTTTCTTTATAGAAAATGCAGTAAATTCTAAACAAAAATTAACTTTGAACTAAAGTAAAAGGTTAGACAAGTTTGATGTATTTCGCATTACCAATGATGTCAATCACAGTAAATATATGTAGTTTAAATATATTTATATATATACATATATATTCAAATGACATTTTTAAAAAAATTGTTTTTCATTAAAAAAATAACAATATGTTTTTTTTATATTCTGAAATACTATAAAAAAATGTTAAATGTAAGAGCAGAACAACAAGTCACAAAAATTCCATTAATTTTAAAAGTAAAAATATATGTCAAAATAAAAACTGTATATATCATTTCTTTATTATATTTTGCATAAAGACATTTTATAAATATATTGTAAAATAGTTAAGTAAAGTACGTTATTGACATGCATGAATAGGTCATTTTAGATATAAGTTGTAATTTTGGTTATTAAAATATTTATGAATGAAAAGCTTTTATTTCATTACTTTTTTAACCTGTGATTTCGTTGTAAGATTAGTTATCTACTAACATATTTTGGATATATTTTGCAGTTGCTGTTATTGAAATATTTATATATTTAAACTATATTTTTACTGCGTGATTGAGATCATTGATAATATGGAATACACCAAACTCGCCTAACTTTTTACTTTGGTTCAAAGTTAATTTTTTTATAGAGAAAAACGCGTTTAAAGTTTTTAACTCTGATGCTCCGCTGTTAGAGGAGGGGTCATTAAAAGGCCTATAACTTTGAGAGTTTTGCTCCGATCGACTTGAAATTTTGACAACATTCTTGAAATGATTTACTATAAGAATCGCAAAAAATTTCTATTTTTTGACCGCACTCCCCCCCTTAATTGCAAAGAAATATTCATTTGTAATACATCACGATATTTTAATAAATAAATATTTAAGGTGGTTTCGTAGTGATAGCAAAGTAATGAAAAATTAATGAAAATTGAATAGAGAATTGTACGATTCATTACACAAATACCTTCAAATTTTTAGCTTATTTTACCACTTCATTGTGGAGAAATTGATCGTCAAAGTTTGTGAGTACAATTGAGCGTTTGTTCATGTTACCTAGTTACATTGAATTTTAATATACTAAGAAAAATGTCGTCTTAAAAAATATATCACTTGAAAGTAAAACTATTTCTCTTTATTATACGTTTTTAAAAATTGTATGCCACCAGTTATTAGTATTCGTTTTTCGGCCAAAAATGATGAAAAATATGATGAAATTAAATAGTTCATTGAAAATTTGGTAGCACGGGATTTCGAAGAGACATATTCTACACAAATTTATTGTACACGATCGTAATATCGTAAATAAATATTTACTTACGATATTGCAATCGTGTACAATAAATTTGCGTAGAATATGGCCAGTCCCAAAACTATTTTTGTATTCTTTCCAATAGCTATCTGGCTGAGTTTTTGTTTGTACTGTTTATTACTAATAAACCGGCCACGTCATCGTCGCTTCATATTCTGCAATCTTTTTTTGCACCCCGATTGGTAAACCTAACCTATTCGGTTTGTTTTGATCCCTGCGAGCACCGATCCTCACAATGAAGAGAGGATTACAATACAACAAACTTTACTCATCAGAGCACAACCTTGTCACGTTGAATCGCATAATTTTTACTCTTGAATATAATGTTTTGAATGAGGTATTTATAATGTAAATAGTATTAAACATTTTCTACGTCATTTAACGTAAAAGTAAAATTATTACTACCTTGCCGTTTTGATTCTAATGGCGCATTAGAAATATCGTTTTCAAATAAGTTAAATTGGTAGCCCTTATCCTCTTTATGGTACAAGTCTTATGGGTGTCTAAGTAGTGTAAAGTACAATATTTTTCTTTTATCCCCACTACTTACTAGCGCTTCGAAACCACCTTAAATACCGATGGTTTTGATTCAAATGTGCGCGAGCAAAGTACGATATAAATATCAGTAAGTGTAGCTGACTTCACGGGTTGTGTGTAGCATAGAAAGCTATGGGAAAGCAATTCTTAGTTACAGCTCTGTGGCAAACTTCGGGGTCTTAAAACTTCAGACTGGAGGAGAAGAAAAAGAAGAAGAATACAACGTGATTTTGAGCATTTTCGAATTACGTACTCGTATATTACGATTTGAACAGCTTTTTTACCGATATTTTCTGTATAATGAAAAGTGCGAAGATCAAATTAGAAGTAAATAGTGGAACGGGCGCCGCGTCGTCTACTTCTCAAACTCGCCTTCGCGGCACTACCGTGTCACTTGATTCGGTGAAATAGTTAATGCAGCCCTTTGTCAACGAGACAAACCCAGGAATGATCAATAATTTCAGGCTACTCATGCACGGGCGCGTCAATGTTGCTCAATGAAAATGAATGAATGAGAGATTTTAGTTCAGCGAGCCTAAAAATATCAGCGCCCCGGAAGCTCCATTAGCCATCCGATCAAAAATGCAGGAGCAAAGTAGCGCGCGCCGGAACCTAATATTCCGGCGCGTATTAATCGTCACGTTCCTTCTCTCTTTCTCTCTCTCTCTCTGTCTCCCTCTCGTCAAAAAATGCAGCCCAGCCGAGGAGAGAGCACAACCCCTTGGCAAGTCCGTGTGTCGTTTACGCGCGCGTGTGTGAGTGTGTGGGTGTGTGTGTGTGTGTGTGTGTGTGTGTACGTCGCCAGACGACGACGAAAACGAAGAAAACGCGCAAGAAAATCGATGGTGCACAAAAGCCACGAGGAAGTTTCGGCTACTTTTTTTTTTTCATTGAGACACGCCTTTTTTTAAACCTCAAAGTCCCCCCACGCCTTTGACACGGCAGTGGAGAACCGTCGACGGAGAGAGGCTAATCGGCCTGATTTTCTGCCATGTGCTTTGGCGTAAACAAAGATTGGCCAAAGGCTTACAGTGCGCCTTCTCGAAGAGGCGTCGACGGCGATTTTAGTGGAAAATTTAGCGGATCGAAGGATTGGATCGTAATTATTCTGTTATGTCGCATCGTCAACGTGCTTTAACCCCTCCGTTCTATCAGTATCTCGATCATTGTGCGAATACAATAGCCGTATATTGATTTTGCCGTAAAACAAAGAAAACGGGTGGCTTCTTATTAAAAGAGGAGTATTAATATACGCGCACTATTATGACGCTTTTCCCATGCTTATGTACCTATTTTATTAAGCTATAAATGAATTTCTCGTCGTTTCGAAGCTCCGGTTTATTGCAGTCGTTTGCTATCGACGAAATTATTTGCCTCTCGGATATTAATTTAAAACGAAGCTTATTTGCATTCGAGATCCTCGTTCCATCGTGTACAGCTCAAGCAAATGCATCGAATGCCTCCGAGATTCTCGCTCACTGACGAGAAATTTACTCGTTCGTACGAAAGCTTCCTTCATAAGCACCCCGCCAGCGAGGTATTTCGTGAAAATTACCTGAAAATCACAGTGTATGATCTCGGCGTCGTCGAGCAGTCGAATAGTGGCGCGATGCACCACCGTAACGTCGCTCTTGCTGCCGAACTTCAACATATTTCCTCCTTCGACCCTCTCGCACCCTCACGCACTCTCTCTCTCTCTCTCCCTTTCTCTCTCTCTCGCTCTCTCCCTCTCTCACACACACGCACGCACACTCGGAGCGCCGAGGGGTTCACCGCGCTAGCACGAGCCGACGACGAATCATCCACCCGGCTGCCCTCATATCACCCCCGTTCACGAGCAGCGGCGGCACAACACACGCACTGAGCACATTTATTTTATCGCGTTATATCGATCTCCTTATTCCCTTTTTCCTTTCGAAAACCGTCGGTTTTTTTTTCCTTTTTGTTTTTTTTTTCTTCGACTCTAGAGGAGCAGCGTCGACGGAGCAGCGGCACGACGAGCGCCGCGAGTGGGCTGCATCATATCGCTCGCTCTACTACTCGCCTCGCCGCATACACGAAAAGCTCGAGCCTGGCGCTTAGGTCGACCGTCTCGCTCGCTCCGCTAGCTCCGTCTCGCTCTTTGCGTCCGCTGGAGGCTCCATTGGCTCGCGAGCGCGCCGCTAACTCTGTGCAGAGCCCAAGGCGCCGCTCCCACCCTCGCAGCCGAGTGCACGCACACCTACACAATACGCGTCCGTCTCTCGGTGTATGTACGCTCCTCCGCTGTTGCCGCTTCTTCCGGCAAAGAGTGCAGGCGTGACGGTAAGCGTGACGGAGGAATCGCGCCGCATAAGGATTGCGGAGGATGCTTTTCAGTTTGGGTTTTTGGGCGAGCATTTGGTTAATTTCAAAAATTTAGTACGGGTGCCAAAATGGTTCGAAAGAGGTGAAAGAAACAGCGAGAAGAGATATGAGGCGATCTTGTCTTGCCCTTTCTGCCCTGTAACTACTAGTGTCTCATTTTAATCTAATGCACACACCTCAAGGATTTAACTTTAACTGATACCTTTGAAACATGAATAAAGCACAATTTTTTTAAATTACCAATTAAAATATCAAATTAAAAAATCGAAAATTAGACTGAGTGGACTCTTCTTTCATATTTTTATGTTAGAAAACATGGTACCTCAAGGCTGCAACAAAATAGACAAAACATTGTCTTTTGAGATAATATCTCCTGACTAAAAACTTTCTTTTGCCTGATGAGGTTAATATGAATCAAACCAACGAAACGTACATAGTTGGAAAAACAAATTTTGAGTTTTTTATTCATATTAGTTTTTATAGATATTTTAAATCGAGTAAGTCAGTTTTTAATATAATTTATATATTATAATATAATCATATTTTTATTTTTATAATTATAATTAATTACATACCTATGAGTTTAAGATAAAAAGGATTCACTCTTTAAAATAAGTGCTCTTGAACAATTCTATACGTATTTTATTATCAACATAATCGCAGCTCTGCTTTCCGGTGACAATTTCATTTTGTTACACATTTATGACGGTCACCTAAACAACGAAGATAGACGTAAGATAAACAATCGAAAACCTTTATTAAAAAACCATGACTCCAATAAAATAAATCATAAAATACCTTTTACTAAAGTATCAAGAACAAACCCAAAATATATCAATGACATTTCTGTTAGAATACAGATTTTTCAAACCAATTCCTGCCCAGTAATAGCACAGGGAAAGACGAAGACAGCAAGTGAATGCAACGTTGCCGACATTCGGCAGAATCGACTTGCGCCTCGTGCAAGCTTCGTCTTTTTTCGACGTCTTCCAACGGTTATCCCCTTTTATTTATACAGTACTTATAAACGATTCTCGACCTCGTGTGTACATTTACAGTGCACACGCACCAAGGTGTAGATTCAAGCATTTAGACATGCGTGTAAACATATGGATTATATGACGTTTGCACTCCAATGGGCACCGGTATGCCTTCTGCTCGATTGCAGCTGCGCTTTAAGCACTCCGAGGCGCGAATTTCAAACGATTGAAATTTATGAATTTGCTTCAAGGAATTAATTAGTCGAAGATGTAATTCTAGTCTCTTCGAAAAAAATCTACATTTTACTTTTTTACATTCCTGTACAGAAACTATTCACATTCATATAATAAAGTATATTCAGATTGTAGTATATTATATTTTTGATAATGAGTAATTAATACGTTTAAAACAAAAATTTTATAATTAAGAATGGAATGATGTACTGTGATAATTAAGCATCGGCTTACCTATATACACAAGATCCACAAGAAAAAACTTTTTAACCCTTTGAGTTTCATCATTGATGTAATTATTTTCTTAATCAATATAAAAAAAATTTTATATTTTAAATTAGTATAACATAAAGAAAAATAATCTTATTGAATGGACAAGTTTAATTCAATATGATAAGGATCGAGCACATCATTATTTGCCACTGAAAAATTTAGGCAAAATCGATATTAATTCAGCTGTAATAAGATGGATTTCAAGAAATTTTCAATCAGTCTTTAATTCAAAAAATAATAATTTACTTGTTTAGTTTTGAAAAAATTCGAAATTTGCAACCTTATAAAGCGACCTCTACCGTAAGCTGGAGCTCCACGGCTGCGGCTGATGATGCTCGACCAGATTAGTTGTCGTGCGGAAGTTTAGTTTCACTGCATGGATATTACAGCTGATTGATTTTGTAAATGTCTTCTTTCGGTGTACATTAATACATTAAAAATATGGGAATTTTAGAAAAAATATCTGAGATCGAGAGAGAAATCTCTCGAACTCAGAAAAATAAAGGTAAAATTGTTCAGCAGGTTATGTCTCAAGCATAAGATGCATGTGTTTATTTTTTTTTTTTAATTTAACTATTTAAATTTTAGTACTATTTAGTATTATTTACAAATAGCAAATTTATTCTACTTTGTTTTTAGCTACTGAATATCATCTGGGTTTGTTAAAAGCAAAGTTAGCAAAGTATCGTTCACAACTGCTGGAGCCTTCCAAAAAATCTGAAAAGGGTGAAGGTTTTGATGTTTTAAAGTCTGGTGATGCAAGAGTGGCATTAATTGGTTTTCCATCTGTTGGAAAATCTACTTTACTTAGTACTTTAACACATACAGAATCCGAAGCTGCCTCATATGAGTTTACAACTCTTACGTGTATTCCTGGTGTTATCGAGTACAGGGGTGCTAATATACAGCTTCTTGATCTACCTGGTATCATTGAAGGAGCTGCACAAGTAATTATTTAAATTATTTATTAAAACGATTTGAAAGATTTGGTAAAATTTTGTCATTCTATAATTATAAAATTTATATCTTATTTAGGGTAAAGGTAGAGGTCGTCAAGTCATTGCTGTAGCAAGAACAGCAGACTTAATTTTGATGATGCTGGATGCTACAAAACAAGATGTTCAAAGGCAATTATTAGAAAAAGAGTTGGAATCTGTAGGTATTCGACTGAATAAAAGGAAACCAAACATCTATTTTAAGATTAAAAAAGGTGGAGGACTGTCTTTTAATTCAACTTGTGTTTTGACAAAAGTTGATGAAAAGTTAGTTCAAATGATTCTGCATGAGTATAAAATATTCAATGCTGAAGTTTTATTCAGAGAAGACTGTTCAGCTGATGAACTGATAGATGTTATTAATGCCAATCGTGTATATCTGCCATGCCTTTATGTTTATAATAAAATAGATCAAATTTCAATTGAAGAAGTTGACAGGATCGCAAGACAGCCAAATAGTATTGTAGTAAGGTAATTTTATTTTTTTAATTTTTTACATGCTATAATTCTTTATTGTGCAGTTATAAATACTTAGAATTATTTAATGTTTTTTTAAAAATATTGTAAGTTTCATAAAAAATTATGCTTTATTTCAGTTGTAATATGAAGCTGAATTTAGATTTTCTATTGGAGACCCTTTGGGAATACCTAGCTCTGATAAGAGTATACACAAAAAAGCCAGGTCAGCCACCAGATTTTGATGATGGTCTGATTCTTCGTAAAGGAGTCACAGTAGAACATGTTTGCCATGCAATTCATCGAACGCTAGCTGAACAATTCAAATATGCACTTGTTTGGGTAGGTCATTTTCATAAAAACTAATTTATAATTAACTTCAAAGTAAAATAGTTTTTACTTTGGAGCTAATTATATTTACTGTTTTTTAATTTATGGTTTTTTAATTTAGGGTACAAGCACAAAGTACTCACCTCAAAGGGTAGGCATACAGCACGTCATGCATGATGAAGATGTTATTCAAATCATGAAGAAGTAAAGAAATTGTTCCTTGGTCACAGAACTTGGTAAATGAAATAAAGATAAAAACGGACATTTTTATATTTTTGAAATGTGGGAAATACCATCTCAAGATGCGAGTCAACCATTGATTGAAATTTTAATAAAGAAATTCGATTTCTTGCAATCTATTTTGCAGTGTAAAACCGAAGAGGTATTTTAAAAGTACATCTATTTATTGAACACAATCACGTTTTGAATCGCAAATGCTAAGATATATACTGTTTTATTAATAAAAATTTTATTAAAAATTTGTTGTCATTTTTTTAATATTAATTTTTTCAAAGTTTGTACAACGTATCACTTATTTATACACCATTATAAGGTGAGTAGTTTTTCTTAAAAATTAGTTCTTTTTTAGTACTGCTTGTCTTTAGTGCTGCAACATCGTCGCAAAATCTTGTAGCAAATCTAAAAAAATAAGACAAGAGGAAAAGGCTTCAATTTTAGTATTTAAAAATGTTTAAATAAAGATGATAAATCATTTACAAGATAGAATAGTTACTTGTTAAACATTTTTATGTTAAAGGTTGAAATAAAAAGCTTTATTTTGTTATATTTGTTTTATTTATTTCTCCTTTAGTTGATTCAATATTTATGCAAAGGAGTGTTTTTAAAACATTTATACAATTTAATTACATAGAACACATTCTAGTTATCAGTACAGATGACATTTACTGTGATAAACAATGCATTGCATTTACATCTAATACTAATGACTACATCAACATTTATGAATATGTAAGAAAATTTATTTCAGTTATTTAAATTGATTTTTATTCTGACATAAAATAGAATTTTATAGATATTGTAGAATAGATACGCATAAAAAAAATTTTAAAACTTAATCATTGTAAACAATTCTAAAACTATATTATCTGCTTAACATACGTTATAACCAATATTATCTTGCAATTTTTTTTTGCAATTTTGAGAAATATAATTTACGTGCAAGCAAAGCGCCCGTTTTTTTTTCATCTGATTTACAGGAAACCCTCTACTTTCCGAACCTTTTCATGACTAGAAATATACGTAATCCAAATTTACACACAGAAACCTAATTGTTTTCAATTTGAATTCGAAAAAAAAAAATTAATGCCGCTTTGAATTTTAAAATTTAAATCCGAATTAGATATGATTATGTTTTAAAAAAATTATTAAACAAACATTGAAAGATTAGTGTATATTTCCAAAACCAAACCTAGTTATTAAAAAAATTTTTTTATTTATTCATGATATAGTTTTAAATTCGTAAAAACAAGTTTTCTTTTTATTTTTTTGTTTTTCAAGTTTATTGTTAATATACACTTTGGTCGTCGTACTTAAACTAAATTATAAATCTAAAGTTTTTATCTTTAGAAGATTCAATTACTGTATTTAGAGCTTTTCTAAACTGAAATGAATACGATAATAAATAAAAAAAGTACTATCGGGAAGTGCATAATTAATTGGACAAAATCTTAACATTATTTATTCCATTAACTTATATAAAAATTAAGTTCTTAATATATAAACTTATACTTAATTTGTTTTGCAGAAAATTCTTATAGGTACGTTTAAAGTAATGTTCCTATTTGTTACACAAAATTACAAGCAACCAGATTATTTATTGTTTCATTATGTCTGGAATAGCTCATACGAACGGAATAAAGTGACAGCTTAAAATTTTTCGAATTTTTATATTCTTGTCAAAAAGTAAGTTTCAGTCTATATAAGAATATATATTTGGTATAAACAGCAATTTCTTTATTAAAAATTCATTTTTTAAAAATAGAATATAGTATTCATTTACAATAAAATTTTCTTAATTAAGATCTGATTTCTCTATAAAAACTTAAAATATATCACTAAATATATTTATGGAATGCTTAAATTTTTTTTAAGTTTAAAACTGTAGAATTACAATTATTAAAAATATTTGTATAATAATTCAAATTGTAATATTTTACGTAAAAACATTAATTTTTTGCGTATAAACATTTTTTATAAACGTCGTTGACAACACAGTAAAAACTTTTATAATAAAATTAATTTAAATCTTAAATGATTGTTATAAAAATGTCTGAATGGTGAAAACTTGAAATTTTAAACGCCAAATTGTCTTATCTTTATACTGTGTTTTTCGTCATATTATTTTTCAACATAATTATATAAACATATCAGTTTTGTCACGTATATATTTTGGTTTTTTTTCTCATTTTATTTTATAAAAGAGCAAATTTAAAGATTTGTATTTACATACAAAAATATTTTTAAAAATTTTTCTTTTCTGTACTTTTTGATAAAAAATATAACATTTTATTATCGTCAATTAAATTCATCAATATACAATTTTGTTGTTCTTCTAATGTCACTGATGATTATGAATTTAAAATATATACAATTCTTTACATACACAGACGGCATTATCAACTTTTTATAAAAAGAAAATTCATTACATAATCGAAATCAATTGATTAAATTACATACTTCTAATGCGAAAAATTGCACAAATTATTTCACTCATTACACATCCATGACCATCACACATTCTTTTTACATCACGCCCTATAAGTACATTCATTACTATCGACGTATCGCCTAAAATAAGAAAGTAAAAACGTCCTAATCGTCTCAATAATAAATCATTGAATTCAAGCAAATAATTTCAAAAGAAATCAATTAAATTTGCCCGATTCTCGTTTTCAATACTAAAGCTTTATTTAGCCAGAAGATATCGCCCACTTTTTCATTTTCCTCCCACTCTGCAAAAGCTTCCGCCGACTCCTCGATTTCCGCGATTGACGCAACGAAGCCTGCGAGCTCGATAACGAGAAAGAAAAAAATAAGAAGTACCAGGAAAACCCGGGAGAGTCATTCCTCCTTCCCGACTCGAGCTCGGCGACGAAGCGGCTTTTATACCTATACGCGCTAAGCTTCCCTCCGGAGCTTATCCTTACGCACACACACACATATATATATATAAACGCCATATCTGGGGGGTCGAAGAAAACAAAAGGGGGAGAGTGAGAATATCACCGGCGGCGAGGCCAACCTCCGCGGCCAATCAGACTTTTGCCGTTTTTTTTTCTTTCTTTTTCCGTGGTGGTGTGCGCTGCCTCTCGTTCCCTTCCAGCCTTAGACCGCGACGGCGACCAGCTGCGACTCGCGCTCCTCGCTGACGGGGGTCGACGGGGCCTCGGTTATTGGTGTCGGCGGGTCGCCGCTGCTCCCTTGTTGTTCGGTCGTTCCTGTAACTCCGGAAAACAACGGGAGTACTCAGACTTGAACGATTACGACGCCTTTTGGCGGCCACGGAAAACAAGGAAGGACGCCGAGGGTCTTGTTAGTTGATTCGCCCGAAATGACGGAGTTGGATTAGTCACGGAAATGAAAATTGAGTTTATAGGATTCGATGTGCATTAATTGCAGCTTCTGCAGCTTCTACTTGCATAAGATATTGCATGAGGAAGCTCGTGAGATTTGGATCGCGACAAAATAATGCAAACTTTTTTTCCCTTAAGGACGTTCACGCGCAGCAACGGTGGTCAACTTTATCGGAATTTTGAAAATCGTAATTTATTACGATAATTTATAATGATAGTTATCTTTCGAACAGCTATATCTTCAAAATTAGTATCGGAAGCTGTTATAAAATTGGTACGATATTATTCTACATATTGCATAGAATCATAAAGCAGTTTTTCACAACAATCCAAAGAAAACTGCTTTTGCTATCTGTAAAAATATGCTGCCTAGAGAGGCTTACCATATAGGAACTCCGTGTTAATAAGCTCAAGTTCAACATTGAATTTCTCAAATTTTTAGTACCGCAAGGTGAATTGAAATTTTTACCAGTTACAAAGTATACTTAAATTGACATGTAGTTCAAATTTCAAGAAAATCCTAAGAAATTGAATTTTCGTGTGAACGTTCTTAAGAGTCAAATGTCTAATATTTAGTTTAGCAAAAATTATTTTTTAGTTGCACTTAACATTCATATAACCCTTTAAGAAAGTAATGCAACCAATAATTAACGTAGCTCAGATCAGTTATAAAATTTCTCAGCAAGCTGCTGCAATCGAAGCTTACATCAGCCGGAAGAGCGTTATAGAAACACGTAATTTATAGATACCTGTAAAGGAACTAGCTCGACTTCGCGCTGGCCAGCAGATTCTGCATAGAGGTTTAAGCAGCCGAAATCGCGGCCGAGGCATTCTCAGTAGAACGTAAATGTAGGGGTCGAGAGCGAAGTGCAGACACAGCAGAACGTCGGCGACTATCTGGAAGCCGACGATCGCCTTTCTCAACCCCTCGTTTCGTACCTTGCGCAAATACAAGCCCAGCGGAATCGATATCTGCAACGAGAAAAAAAAACAGGTGCATATTAATTTTATGCGTAAATTGAAAATGGTAAAAATTAATTAATTGTTATTATTGGACGAGCCCAGTAGGACTTCCCGTTTGCTATTATAGGGCAATAAAACATTGAACGGACGTAGTAAACAATTTTAAAGAAGCGATGTACGATGAGCGCATCTACATTTTTACAATACGAGGCTTACAAGGATATAGCAATAAGAATGTTGTTCGAAGCTCGTATGTAAAGGGTCACGAGTATATAAACGTACGTGACCAGGATCAAAATAAACAAGTGCCAAGTGAATTTAACTCCGGAAATGAAGTGCGCCGCGCGGAATTATAATCAGCTGCAGATTCGTTTATCTTGCAACGCCTTCCGCAGAAGGGAATGTGGCCATCAATCTTTTATGATCTTTCGAAGGAAAGCAGTTTTCTGCCGTTGAAAACTATTACTCGGTACCACCCTAAGACGATTCTCGGACGTTTGACGCGCAGAATTTTTTAAAGCGATTGACGTTTGCAGGCGGAAGTTATTAGAAGCGATGCTTTGCTAAATAAAAACACGACTGTAACCGGAGGGTAAATGTTCTTTCAACGATTTAAGCAAATATAATAATACAGCACTCAATGCCCCTTACGATAACTCCCCGTGAAAACAGACAGTTATACAGGAAGAAAACCAAACATTATTCCTGATTTAGCGCAAGAAATATTTAAGCGCTTGATTTCAAATGTTCAAAGTTAAAAATCAATAAATATGCATCAAGCCGAAATTCATTATCGAATTGTTATAATAATTTCTAGGTTATTGAGTTGAATATACACCATCGCATACTTATAACCTCCGGCTTTGAGTTACATTAATTAATAAATTACAATATTTATTGTTAGCTGCCGGTCGTTAATTTAAAATGATGACCTGGTTCATTGCCATTGTCCGGTTGGGATGCAGCGACGCCGACTTAGGGCACTGATTCGCAAAACGTAATGAGAAAAGCTTGGCGTTTCTTATCTCAAGTATGCCATTGCCATCCAACGCATTATTCGTCAAAGCGGATGGTAAAAAGAGCGCTACTAAAGAGTCTGTTTTTGCGGACATTTCTTATAAGTTTAAATTAAGAATTAAGGTAGTATGATAAAATAGTAAAGTCGGATGAAATGCACAATTTGAAAGTTTTCGATTGCGCAAAAATTAATATCCACTGTACACATAAAGATTGCCAAACTTTCAACTGCTTATAAATTTTTCAAAATTGAGCAAGTAATCCATATGAATAATTCAACTGTAAACGAAACCGATTAAACTAAACTGTTCGACAGTCCTCTTTTAATTCCACGAGCGTTCCCATACATAATACACACCCCATTATTAGTTCATCAAACCTTTAAGTAAAACACGCGTTGAATA
This sequence comes from Ormyrus rosae, assembly GCA_035047165.1. Taxonomy (NCBI): domain Eukaryota; kingdom Metazoa; phylum Arthropoda; class Insecta; order Hymenoptera; family Ormyridae; genus Ormyrus; species Ormyrus rosae. The sequence goes on along the minus strand of JAWWML010000031.1, from coordinate 742,938 downwards.
ACTTCTAACCCCCGAGTCTAGCGTGTTTCGAAATCCCAAGCTAGAGGAACGACTCCCGGACTCTATTACAGTTCGGTGGCATCGACACGCGCGCGCGACACGTTTCCTATGTCGGTGGCTCTCGGGCGGTAGTCAGGTACGAGGCAGGAAGGAAAAACGGTCGCATACGTATGAATTCGCCATGGAAGTTCTCGGTTAGCTGACCGCCTCGAGCAGAGTGTGTGGAGAAAGTTTTTACTCGAGAGGCGCGGTGGAACTTCGGTGGAAGTCTCGGCCTTCGAAGTTTCTTGATGAAAAAAACGCTCCTGGAGATGGAAGAGACAAGTGAAAATGATGAGGGTGGAATTATAAAAAAGGTAGAAGAAGTTTACGTTGGAAATAAGAGCAAGTGGCACTTATACTCGGAGAAAAATTTTCTAGTAAAAATTACAATAGTGCATTTTAATTTGATCGCAGACTGTAAAAATGTAAAAAATTATCATGTTCCTAGTAAATTTTACAAGTCTAAATATGAAAATTTATCATTGACCTCGTAAAATTTACTAAAAACTATCGTAATTGTTTAGATCTTTGCAGTCTGTGATCAAATGAAAATGCACTATTGTAATTTTTACTAGACAATTTTTCTTGGTGCATAAAGAATTATTTTTCTGTTCGCTATACTTTATTGAACTATAATGTATTTAAGGAAAATCTTTTCTACAAATTCGTATTTGACTCTGACGTTGTATTCTTAAAAATTATTTATTAAAAAAAAATGTCAACAATTCCAGCATCAATAAAGATGTTCGGGGAATCGAGTGCCTTATAGGGTATGCATTTGGCAGAGCAGCGAATCTGTCACATCGAAATTCTATCGGTGACAGCGAGGAGTACACCTAATAGCGAGGAGCCCCGACTACCTATAGCTATTGATAGTTCACAGGCTCAGCGGTCACGTGCCTAATCGCTTAGAATTCCAGTGGCACCTCGCGGGTGGAAAGGGTCGGAATATTAAACTAAAATAAATTAACCAATCAAATAAAGTGCTTGTAAAATCGTAAAAGTCTCGAGAACGTTTAATGGGTGATTATCCTAATAGCATAGAATTTATGAAGAATACTGCGAGAATAAACGGAAATTACAAGTGTTCTTACTTCGTTATGATTCTGAGAAATATAAAATGATTTATGAATCACTAATTTGATATTGTAAATTCTTTCTAATCGCTTTAAGGATTTAAATACTTTTGCAAACATGAAAAATTTCCCATTAAATCATTTCACGATAATGTAAAAGTTGCAATTCTATCAAAATTCAAGTATAGAATATCCATAAATCTCAAACTCCCCTCGCCAACAGCCGGCGTACATTCACATCTCTTTCACCTTTGCTCCCCCTCCAGCAGGGCATCCCGCAGAAAGCAGCGAATTCCACAAAGAAGAACTCGGATGATTCATCCTTCAGCCCGCGAAGATCCATATTTTATCGTTTCCGAGCACGTTCGCCGAAAACTCGCGTCACCCAGCGTATTCCCGCGGCGAATCTGCGCCAAAAGCCAAAAAGTCCTCCTCCTCGAGAGAGATCAAGCCGACAAACGAGGAGCAGCGGCAGAAGAGAGAAAAGCAACACGCCCCGGCATCGTTTAAGGATTCGATCGGCGGACACGCGGCCCGGCAAAGACACGCCGCGAATTTCATCGACTATCTCCTCTCCGCGCGCGGCGCGGCGCGTCGGGTAGGTGTGTCACGTCGCCCGGGACGGACGGGACGTGCGCGGCTGCTCCCGCGGGACGCGAGAGTTTATTATAACGATGATAAGTGGCCGGCCGGAAGCGGCTCGATTTATCGCCCGACCACTTCGTGTTTTATATATGGCTTCCGTCGGTTGGATTACCGAAGGTAAATATCAGGTGGCCCCGGGCTTTGTAATTATTCAGTTCGGGACGAGCGATTTTTCGATGTTGGTTTTTTGGCTGAAATAATTTTTTTTTTTTTTTTTTTGTTTCTTGAGCGAATCTGATTTGTTATTTATGGAATAAGGGTTATTTTAGAAAGAGCGATTTTTGATGCCGGTTTTTTTCTGAAATCAATTTTTTTTTGTTTCCTGAGAAATCTGATTTATTATTTATGAAATAAAGGTTATTTTAGAAAGAATACGCAGAAAAGTTTATGTAATACATAATACATCGGGAAGTGCCGTGCGTCTGACTCTATCATGCTTCTTCTACTTTGCGAATATGTTCACTCGTCCGAGGTTGTGGAACGAATTTTCGTAACTGTTCGTGGCGCAAACTAATATTATTCTTATTTTAAACATAATTAGTATAACACCAGTCAATTTACAATAAAAGTTTTTAATTAATGTCTCTCTGAAGCACTACATTTCTAGTGCAAAAAATGATTTATAAAGCTTATCATAATGTACGCAGTCCCCTTTAAACCGGTCTAATCTATCCGCTAATAATTACTCTTTCTCATAATAGCTCGACTGGTTCCGCAAACGCGATTTACTCAATCTCGATCGAATAAGCACGCAATGTGTACGATGTCAATGGCGAAACGAGGGAAAAAATGGCCAATAATAACTGCTTAGTCCCAGAAACGGGGAATCAGCCATTTAATTAAACGAGATTAGGGATGTGCCAAGGAGACCCAAAGGCATATCGTAAATCAGGCTGGGCAACACGTACTCTGTATTGTCTTTTTCATTTAGTTCGCGGAGTTTGATGTTAAAAAAATAAAGACTCGGGTCGCTGTGTTACGAATGAGCCACGTGTTTTTGTATTATCACTTGAGTGCTCGGCTGAGGTGAATTCAATTAAGTAAAATAAGAAAGATAATTTTCGTATATTAATAATGCTTTCGAAAAATGATTGAATTGACGATACTTGGCCTCAATTTAAGGAATAAATTCTGAAGCTTGAAATGACAATAAGAATTGAATTAACCCGTGTACAAGGTATTAGCAGCGACACATTAATACTTTACTAAATCCCTTAACCTTATTTAGAGGACGGGGATTGCGGGCGCGTTATCAGCCTAAAAAAATGCATAAAAAATGTATCTTATATCATGGATTGATAATGGATAAAGTGTCGATCACGTATTGTGCCAATATATTGGCTTTCCGGTCCTCAAAGGGTACAGCTAATGTTGAAAATTACAGTGTTTCAAAAACACGCGTTATTAACCATGAAATTTGATAAAAGTATGGCTCAAGAAGTTTTTAGAATCGCTGACCACAAATTCGATTTTCCGATGATTACAAAATTCGTTGAGGGGTTTTCATGGTCGCTAAAAACGAATCCGGGATCAGATTTGGCCGATCTTTCACATTTTCTTTTCCTTTTTGTTTACGCCAATATACGGGTTATCCCGTCCTCTAAAGGTTCAAACGAAGCCGGCCTCAGCCGTCCTGAAAGCAAAAAACAAAGTAAATCCCCCAGCACTCACCATTTGCGGCATCCAGCAGATCAAGAAGGAAATGGAGAGCAGAGCCATGAGCTTGGCAAAGGCCCGCTCCTCGGCGGTGATGCCAACCTCGGGAGGAGGTCCGGCCACCGTCAGCAGGGGCTTCGCTCGCGACGAAGCTCGCGAGATGCGCCTCAGGGCCCCGTTGCGCCGGCCCAGCCTCCTCAGGGCCCTCGCCACGGCGAGGTTGCACCAGACGATGGACAGGCAGAGGACGCTACCTGAAGCACGAGATCGGAGCAGAAAGCGTTAAGTCGAAATGCTTTTTGCTCATTGCGCGGGGAGAGGAGACTTACCGAAGAAGAACCACATGTAGGCGTAAGCGATGTCGTGCTCTTTCGTAGCGTCTCTGTGTCGCGCGCATCTGTACTTGTTGTCCTTGTCGTAGTGATCGTAGATGCCGAAGCCGAACAGCGGCATGAACGTCAGCGTCAATGCAACCACCCACAGGAACAGCATGCAGCGGACGATCATTGGGTATGTTACCTGCTAAAAAATTCATGTGTGTCATCCAGAATTATGTAGAAAATGTACGTACATTTATAAGGTAGTTTTTTTAATTCGTAATTTAAAGCATATAAAGAGTGTAAAATTTTTGTCTGATGGAAAATTAGCGATTTTTAATTAAACACTGTTATTACTAACAATAAATTTCACTTTCTAGGGATATTCGATTTTTCGTTCTATTTTATTTTATTAGAAAACTTAAAAATGCTTTCAAACTTCGTAAAAAGAGTATATTTTCCGCCCTAAAGAAGACCCGAACCTTTTCTATGTAGTCGTAACATTCATATCGGGGCTTCAACCCCTTCCCACTTTGTCGAAATTCATATTCACTAATCCGGCTTCAAAATGAATGTTTCAAAATTCAAACCGACGTTCTTCTAATGTAAGAACAAATCGATAAGAAATATTGTAGAAATAAAATACCGTATCTCTCTTTCAAGAAACCTCTAAAATTCATATTTCTTATACAGAATTTAAATCTGATTGTAAACATTTTCTTTAGCACGTTGCGCAACACTTTCAACTATAGGAAATTAAAAAGCTGCATAAATAAATTACGAAGACCCTATATTTTTATTAAAAAAAAACATCATCCCTTCATTAACATATAAATGATAACGCGCCCTTCAAGTCGAAAAATTTCACATTATTGCCGCGGTAAACTCGATGGTAAAGGAGCAAATTTTTTTGCCGATGTAATATGCGCAAATCCCCAGCGAGTCATTCGAGTCTGGAGGGGCGTCTTTATGTGCCGAAATCTCAGATCAAGAGAAGCGGAACGTGACAAACCTCATACGCTCGTGGATGCTTTCTTTAAAATTTAACAATCGAACTGTTTTTTTGAAGACGCTTTCTCGGAATGTAAGGATGCGTTCAATAAGCTTTTTGAATATTATTGAAAAGCTTCTGATCGGAGTATCTTTAATATTGTATCTGAGAACAAATTTAAGAATACTTTTCATACGTTCGCTCGAAATATTCGTAATATTAAATTATAATTTTACGTATTATTTTATCCTCAATTAAAAATAAATAATAATGCTGGCTTAGCCAACCCTATACTTATTAAAGTAAATAGTATTTCAATTGATACTTTCAAGATCATAATAGTTTTTAAGTGGGCCCCAGAAATGGTATTAGTGCGACAATGTCAAATAATGTTCCGCTTTTATCCTCCCGCGTCAAACTTCGGCAATGCGGTCGTGCCGCAAATAGCCAAACAATACTTATTGTATTTTTCGATTCACTTTTGAACTTCGCTAATGCTGTTTCCTCTTTCAAAAATTTTTCAACGCCTTACGACTGCTGTTTTCAAGGAAACGGTTGTAGTTAACGGACGTAATCATCGCGTTGCCATATGTTGTACTAAAATTATATCTGCACTATAACTTAAAGGGCGATATTGTGATAAAAATGTCGTGCGAGTCGCATAATAATTACAATGTACTTTAATCACGCAAGACATCGTCAATTTGACGCTATCTTAATTACGTTGTATTGCATAAGAGTCGAAGGTTATGCAGAAACCGTCCAAATATTATTTAGACCTTAATGGCAACTTTTGCACAAATATCTCTTTGCTTATTTATTTATGTCTCTTAAAATCCAAACATTTCCGAAAATCTTTATGTAAATCAAATCAGTAATATATCTGCATTCGCTTCTTTGAGAAGGAGGCGAAATTCGGGTCACGGAATAGTTTTTCGACATTTGATTACTTATTCATCCGCGATTTCGTCTGTAGCGGAGCGAATGTCTGACCGTCGTCTGGGAAGAGCAACGGCGTTTTCCAAAATAGAAATCTGCACGGCGTCTTTGCACGGCAGGACCTTGGCTCAGAATTATATACGCTTCGACTGTCAGTGCTGAAGTGTGTCAGTTGAGGTCGTTGATTTTTGCCGCTTTCGCAGTTCAACTGAACTTTGAATTTGATAGGATTTGGTGGTAAATGAATAATTATTGTGCAATTTTGTGATATGACTTTCGCGTTTAAATTAGTCGATTGCGGTCGTTGACAATGTTAAATGAAGTACTAAAGATAAAAATGAAATTAATGGTATAAAAACATAGATTAGACATTTATATGATGTACTGACGCTTATCTAGTTACTAAAAATAAAAACACTCATGAAATTGATGTAGGTATAAGGTGTGACTCTTCCTAGTTCTTCCTTTTAATAAAATTGACTAACAATTATTGTTTAGAGACTATTTTTAGAATGAGAACTGTAGAATTATAAAAGGTCACATTAAACTTGTATTTACTACATAGAAAAGTAAAATTATACAATATTATGATATTCTTATAAAATGTCATTCAAACTAACAATGGATCGCTTCTATACCTTTGCTTCCGCATGCTTGGGATTGCCATTTTTATATCTCATGAATTATATATATTATTCGTTCTTTGATGGATTGTTTGTGCAACTCATAAAACGAGACACAACTTTAATAAAAGATCCCTTTCGTATATAGTCTATTATCTTTTAAAATATGTTTCTCGGGTTTTGCGCACTTTCGAAAGTATCAAGAAATATGAAACTTGTACGAAACACCTTGGTGAATGTTCCCCTAAGCTTTTAAATTTCTCTAGCAAGTTTTCATCTTTGCGATTGATGAACTTTTTTGAACTAAGGCCCTTGCTACAAAAAGTAGATCAAAATTTTTGTTTCGAGTAATGTTAATAAACAATTTTTAAATTACAATACAATAATAAAATTATTACTGAAGAAAAAAAGTATCTTGCAAGCAAACTATATTTTACGTACAAAATGGAGTTCTTATATAAGCATTGCCATAAAAATTAAGTACTACTATCATCGATTTGCCTCAATGGAAGCTTATATACTGTTCTGAATTGAGGCATATGTCTCGTTGTCACATTGTGAATAATGTCAACGCCCTCCCAAAGAATAAGAGTCAGCCGAGGGAGAAAAAATAACTACTGTCGTATAAGATGACAAAGCCAAAAAGTATCTGAATAATTATGCGCATGCGTTCGAGTTTTGAAGAAGAGGTGCGCGTGTAAGAAAAAAAATTCCTGCTTTCAGCATTAAGTGCGCAATAGGCAGGCGTAATATTTTTAAAATATTTTTTAATCAATTACAACTATTTCAACAAGTATTCGGCGAGATTAACGAAAAAGGAACTATTTACGAATAAGAAGTCAGGACGAAAAGTACAACTGTCTCTCTCTTTCTCTATCTGTTTTTTAAAAAACAAATTAAATGTAAAATAACTAATCTTTATTAAATCATTAAATAAGCTTTCTTTGATAGTAAATATTCACAATTGGTAAATGAAACCAATATGATTGTAACTAATTTTTTAATTGCATCGAAAGCATGTACCACCCGTGACTTTGTGGCGCAATCTATCAATATAGACCTTTTGATTGTGGAAAAGAAATTGGGTGCAGTTCTTCGAAGCAGTCAGAACAGGAAATATAGAGATATTGAAGTCGGACAAACGTCAATTTAATTGAATCAACGACAACAAATATTTCTATCAAATAAAATGCTTCAATCAGCTGGTATAACAAAAGTTTATCAAAAGCAATATTTCCTTTATATTATCAAGATAAACGAATATAATTCCACCTCAGTGAGAAAAATATATACAATAACAAGCCTAAAACTTCCAGTTTTAATGGCGAGAAAACATCGAAATAAGTCTTTTGAAAAAATGTTTTATGTGTTTACAATGTTAGAAAATGGCGCGACTAACTCGACAACAAAAGAAATGTTAACAAATAAATAATGTTACGTATAAATAAAACGGGGCTTCATCGTAAAGAAATCTTGTTTCTACAGAAGCACCCGATGAAAATCCCAAAGAAATCTAACTTGTATTTATAGAATTTAAACTCTTCCACAATAGGTTTTTCGAAGAAGTAAGAAATAACAACTAAATAAAATAAAAATATTACATAGCTTGTTCGCAATCTAATTGAATGTTTCTTTAATACGAATAGAATACAATCAACGTTACAATAAAAAGAAGAATGCCCACAGTTCATCTCTATAAAACCCATACGTATTAAACTTGCAATGTTTACTTTGGCAGGATTGTGCACGAGCGATGATAAATTTGTCTATAGAGCTTACTGTAGCACTTTGCGAATCGTTAATTTTAGAAACAAGAGGAGTCGGCGGAAAATCCAGACGTGCCTTTGCGGTGTAGAAAAGCCGAAACGGTCAATTATTATAACTTTTCATTCTGATCCGAGGAAAATTTTTGTAAAATCAATTATTTTTAATCCGCGGGATCAAGTTGGTATGATGCCAAAATTCACAAGTGTCTATTTACAAGTGTAGAGAATCGTGTAAAAACGTCGTATATTTAAAGCTTTTACCTTACGTAATATTTTTTTAAAACAATTAATAAACTCGGCAGCTTTTGATCAATTTGTTTGAAATATACCTGAAATACTTAGTAACAATATTTAGTCTTTAGTTTTGAAATAAGGAAAGAATAAAAATAAACATGTTGAAAGAATATCATTTACAAAAAAATAAAGAATAATTTGTCAATTTGAGGTAGGCTGAGAAATTCTAAACAGACCTTTATGTGAAAAATGAGTTCTGTACGATGGGATACTTAATTTCGATTTATTTCTTTCTAATTTATCAAGTTGATAGCCGGCAAGTCTACAGCAGATTAGGGCAATACCAAACGGTTTTTACGCATTTATGGTATTAATGCGTATTTAGAAGATGAAATAAGATAAAACTTATTACATAATCCGAGGTGATTTTTTAAAATTACAATAAATCAGAGTACAAAGAAATGTAAAACTTTCCGAGAGAAAAGTTGTGCTGCTTTAAGTACCTTCCATCGCTTCGAAGATTTATGACAGACACCCAAAAGTTTTTTAAACAAAAAATTAGTTGGTAAATTTATTTACATAATCAAGTACTTAACATCACCCTTTTTCAGCTAAACTTATTATACGAAAACGAATCAGTAAATGTTCCAATTAAGAATCGTCATTTATTCGAAGCTAAATGAACGTCGATTAAAAAGTCTAAGTGCACAAATCCTATCATAAGCCAATTCCACATATTCGAAGAATGATCGAACACTCTCATTATTTCGTCCCGCTTGAATCCCAAGCACACAGAGCCTGATTGTATAAGAAATCAGGCGAGTTCAAACCCGCGTTACTTTGATGGAAAGTGCAACCGGCGACTAATTTGATACGCATTCACTCGGACGACTCGGCTGTAATCAAACGCAGCGTTGTCACTTGTCAATAGAATAGTGCATACTTTTTTTCCACTTCGATTGCTTTGGTTTCTGCGTCTTTTTTTTTATAAAACAAAAAAAAAACACACGCAAGGTCTATTTCACGGCCCTGAATGGACTTGCATTCTGAAGAAACGCAAATGCAATTTGATGAGCTCTCGTTTTATTACCTCTCAATGATTATCGCGTGTACGTCCCGTCTGGTATTTCTAACGTATTTGCGTTTGAATTCGTAACGGGCTTTTTTTAACAGACTGAAACTTTGTACTATTGTCAATTGGCGTTAATTTTGTTTTCTTTTTTGTGCAATTATTTATAATAATATGAGTATTTATTGAAGACAAAACGTTTTGGAATAATTATTACTTCAATTTCTGTTTAAAGCACTTTTGTACTTTCAAATTTTACAGATATGAATATTAAAAACATGAAAAGATATATTTAGGAATTAAAGTCATTTTACCTGAGAAAAATTCAAGTTCTATATTTAAAAGGAGAGTAAGAACAGGTTTATCTTATAATAATGTAAACACCGGAAAAAAGAAACTAAAAAAATCATCATAGTAGTCACAAAATTTCTAATTTTTGTCACATTTCCAATTTTTCATGTACTTTATTAGTAAATGTCCTCGCGCATGTAGGGAATTCAAAATTTAAAGAACATAATACTATAAATGATTTACGAGTTATTTTTGGAAAACATTTGACTTTAATTTCAATACAGCAGTTTATCAGCCCTTAACAGAACTGACGAGCTCTAAGTAATTCTTGTATCGTAGAAATTTTACCTGAATAAAAAAAGTTTAAGAAAAAAACGCATTATATCGGAAAACATGTCATCCCTCATTGGGTAAATCGGCCTTGTTTATCTAAGTTTCAAGCTGACAAACTTCGTCTTGTCACCTTTTCAGTATTATGCGAACCTCAGGGGAAGCAAAAGAAATTCCGTCAGTTTATTTTTTCCAAGAGAATCGATCACGCATGCGGAAAGATAACTCATAATCTTCTCTATTAGTTCCCTTTTCAAATCTTAACCAGTTTCAGCTGAAATTCTTCAGTCACCCTTAAAACAACGCAACCAATCATTTAATATCTGCGATCGATATATAAATCACGAAGAACGACACCTCGCAAGAACGTCGTAGTCCAGGAAAGCGGCAAATGCCTCGGAAAATTTCGGAGCTACAATCCCCCCCAAATATTATTATCCCTCTCGCAAATCCCACGTACTCACATACTTATGTAGAGCAGAGAGAAAAAAAGCCACTTATACGATGAGATATGACTAATGACACAGTCGGTGGAGGGACCGTCATCATTTCCAGTTGTACCGCACAATGGAGCGAGAAAAATCAGCTCAAAAGGGCGCTGCGCGAAGGTCGCCGAGAAAGACAATCTCGCTTCCTTCAAGTGAGAATAGACCGATTTAGACGAATGGAAAAATACTATTTTATCGCGCGACAAATATAGTTACGACGTCGACGAAGTCAACGGGAGAAAAAAAGGGCGATGGCGAGGTTTCGGCGGCGAAGTTGGATTTAAAAATTGATGCTATCGGTGGGAAGATTACGCTGGTCAGTTAAGAAACATATTTTTAAATTAATCTGGAAAGATGACGGAGAATTCGAAAGTCGAAAAATAGGTCGGCCGTACTACGGAATTTCTACGATTCGGCACGATTTCTTATTAATACGTCTGCATTTAGCAGTACGGATTTGGGATGTTTGCAAATTTTAGTATAACAGTGCAAAATTTAAAGTTAACTTTGTTATGTAAATTACAGCAGAAGAATTTAAAGTATTCTGAAACATTTTTTGCACATAAATTTTAAATGTTAATGCTCTCGTGTTTACACATTTAAGAGTAGCATTAAAATTACTTATAAATTAATCACATTAAATTTAATGCTTACATTTTATAATAGTAAACTGTTTGTAATTATAATAAATGAGGAAAATACTGCCCCACAAATATCATAGAATCTTAATTCCTCGTTTAATTTTACTAACGATACGATTATAGCGATAATTTGAAATTTGTCGCGTGCAGTTCGCCAGAAACTTTTCCAATTAAGTAAAACGAAATATGTCGTACGACAGTCTTTATTAGAATTAATCTCGTTGACGAATCGCATTCTTAAAAAATTTTGAATCGAATAATCAGCGAATTACCTCAAGGGATCTAAGGTACCATTCCATTCTAGAAAAAAACAGTCAGCGAAGGAAAATCGATTACGAAAGTAGGCCTTCAAAAGCACGAAGGGCTAAAAAAGCGTACGTGCGTACTCCTCTCCCCACCATCCCGTTTTATATTGCACGAGAACATACGTGCCCGTGGACACGACTTCTTGTGATATACGATAAATGTCGGCTACATTCCAGCCATATATGATTTTCAAATCTCTTTTAAAACTACTTCTTTAAAAGAGCGCGTGTATAGATATAGCTGAGAAAACACGTATTGTATATCAGACGATTAAATTCCCGGGATGAGCTAATTGCAGAGGAGAAGTAGATCGAGATATGTTGCTTTATATCACATTTTCCTTCGAAATTCGGCAAACTCTGAGCTTCGAGAATTGACGTATTTAACCTCCTTTTGGTGATAATATTAATAGGTTTTTATGTACATTTTTTGTTTAATTTCAATGATTATGATACTTCTACGTGCTTGATCGTCAGTTTTTTACCATGGAATTAATTTCCGATTATTAAAAGTTTACTCTATATTTAAATTATCTAATCGACTTCTTTAGTTCTGGTTCTTAATTTTAGTTTTAAACGCAGAAGTGAAGGTCGCGCTATCAAAAATATTTTTATGAAGAATCTTCAAGTTCATAATATCAAGCAAAAGCCTTACATTCTTAAAGGTATAACTTATAACTATGAACATAATTATCCCATGTAATGAAATTGTAAAATTCAAGACCAATTTACTAATACTAACCTTGCTTCTTCTGAATTTTTGTATTCTTTCTCTATTTTTACCTGACATTGAAATTGCTAAGACCGCACATGTAAATTTAATTAATTTTTGCCTCAACTGTTCTTTACTTCGAAAGAGATTTTCAAATAAAACCGAGAAAGGCCGAGTGAAATAAAGGACAATCTATTTCATTATCTCGCAGGAGCAGGTGTTGAGATTTTCTTACCTCGAGTTTAAAACTTGTTTACTTCCCTTAGACTAGATCCAGACAAATCTTATTAAATTCCCACGCTTTAACCATGTCCTTAAAATTTTTTGCGCTTATTACATCATCGATATAACAAAATCTTAAAATATTTCCAAAATTTAGCAGCATGAAACTCATGACAGTTATAACTTTATTTTAAAAACAATGAAATTCAAATTTTTTTATGAGTGTATTACCATTCAGCAAGTGATAGAATCTAAAAATTTAATTAATTATAAAACCTTAAAATACTTCATTGATCTAATACAGAAGCTACAATCAAGGTAAGTGTGGCATAAAATCAGATTAAATACGACTTAAACGACTCGATTTGTAAAGGAACTCGGCACGCCATTCGTTAGTATTTCAGAAGTTGTGAAAAATTAAAGAAAATTTCATACGTATTGCTGAAAATAGTCATTCATTCTCGTGTAAAATTTTCCTTTTCATTCATTTTTTTCTAGCTCCTTTTTTTAGACGGGATGTTCTCAAGCAATTTTTAAAATCTATTTCTGCCAAGGTTGATGATAAATTTAAATCCGACACTGTGAAAAAACTATGATTTACTTTTTCGTTTCCGATAAATATTCCAGTGCATCCTTCGCCTGAAAAATTAACTAATTATCTAATATATAAGCAACAAATTTTCTAAACTCCAACAATAAATTTCCAAATTAGACTCGTAAGATTAGCCGAAATTAATTAAGTACCACTTAAATTAAAGAGCATAAGCGTGTCGCCCCCCCCCAAAACGACCGACTCCCCAATTTACTCGACGATCAGCAAAGCGCCTCCCTCTCAGGCGACTTTGCGCCCGAGCCGAAACCGCGACGCACGAATGAATGGGAAACGCGGCTGAAATTCTAATTCGACGAAGAAGACTCCCGGACGGCGCAAAATCACGGAAGTTTATCCTCCGCCGCGGCCATTGATATTCCTCGGCGGTAACTTCCAGTCGCGCGACTCGCTGCCGCCGCCGCCGCCGCGATCGAATTTTTCTTTTATGCCGACGTTGCCGCGCATAAAGCCAACGATATAAAAGACCTACGCCCCCGTAGATTTCAATTAGCATGTTCTACGTGTAACCGCTTCCCTTCCTCCCGCTCATTTGCATGGGAGTAGGCTTCGAAGCGGCGACTATTTATACTTGGGGGGAAGCTAGGAAAGGCGCTGGAGTGCGGTGTGGACTTTTTTTTTTGTTTTGCGGAACTGAACTTGGATCCCGTACGTTGAGATTGATGCTTTGGTTTAGACAGGGACTTGTTCTTGACTCGTTTTTTGGGTCGATGCGTGGTTACCGAGTGTTTGCAGCAGAATTTTATAGGGATTTTGATAATAGCAGCTGATAAGAGGGCTTAGTTGATGCTTGAAACGAAAGGTGTAGACCCAGGTTTATTATGCTCTCATTTGCAAGTTTTACGATGTTACTTTTAATTAATCCGCTTCTCATAGAATTCTAGCGCTATTTATCAGGTGCTACAAATTGTAGTAAAAGCACGATAAAACTTTTTAATTATAAATTAAATAATTTCAGTTTAAAGATGTATCAAATTTTTCAGTCTTAAAATTAAGTTGGACTGAAAGTTAAAATAAATTTTCACACCATACTATTAACAATAAGCTTATTCAGCCCTTTAAAACCAAAATTAAATTCGCCTTTTCCAATAGCACATTTTTATCTTGTATAAAGGTCCGTTCGTGTACAATCATATTCATACGTTTTCCACGCTTTACACATTCATTAAAAATAATCAAGACATCATTTCAAAGTACGCCAGTACACACATCCCTTTATACCGTAAACGCGAAAAGAAATATAAAAGCACGCTGCTCGAACCTACCTTCTGATAAACGAAGGGCCTGGTGAGGGCTAACCAGCGTTCCCCGGCCATGACGATGGCGACGCATCCGCTGAACAGGCCGAACAGCCGCCAGACCACGTGCATGTAGCACAAGACGTTCGGCGAATGGCACCGCGAGATGATCATTTGCACCCAGGTGCCGAGCATCACTATCAGGTCATTGATCGTCAGGCAGCGTAGCATCAGCAAGTGCTTCCGGTTTCTCCTCTGCGCGATGCGAAAAAAATTGAAACAGAAAAATAAAGAAGGCCCCCGCTGGTCAAAAGGCTCGCCGCGCTCAATATTCGATTCTCGTATTTATTTTGTACGGCGCGTACACGGGGGTTGGGAGCTTCCTTTAGCGGTGCTCGCTTCTCGAGCCAAAGGGATTTTTTTTTTTCGGGCTTGCCGACTATCGTCGCCGGTTCTAAGCGGCGATGTGAATTTAGCGTCGCGGACGAGGTGGCTCGGGAATTCGTAATGATGGAATTCGAGAAGAGGGAAGGGTCCGTCATTATGCGCGGAGAGGAAATTTATGATTATTGGGTTATTCGTTTGTAGGTAGGATTTTTAAGGTTGAATTTAAGTTTTTGGAAGAGGTAATGGAAGTTTAATTATTTGCTGGATTAATGTTCGTAATTTTGCATCATTTAAAGGAACAAATGACGATGATGATTCTAATTCATTTCTTATCCGCAGTAAAGATTAAACTTATCAAATTAGGTCTAATTCATTGCAGAGTCTGCTTTAAGTTCTTGATTAATGCAATTAAACTATATTCTTAGAAAATAAGAACTTTTATCAAAATAGAAATTGTTTAATCCATCTATAAGTATTGATATAAAACTAATAAGTCATTGACTTGAACACTAATTGCATTTTTTACATCTTGAAAATAAAAATAATTTTTGAATTAATTAATTAGTAATTATAAACTTATAAATACATACAAGCCTAAAAAAATGAATAAGTGACATTAGTCCATATGCAATTATTCTGCGTTAAAAGTCATTTACTTATTCACAAAAGTAAACGACTTATAACGTAGAATAAGTGCATATGGACTAATTGCACTTATTCGTTTTTAGATAAAAGTTTTAAAACATTATTATTACTTAAAATAAACTCATGCAAGCCAAATTAAACTTTATTTATATTCACGCACAAAGAGATAAAAAGTAATACAAATGAATCTGGGTAGCGCAAACGATATTTTAATCAGGGAGCATTCACGACAAAAACAAAACTATCACCATGTTATCTTCCGTCAACTTAAAATCAGCGTCTTAAACGCTCCGGCTCAAGAAATACAAGATAAGAAATCCCTCTTCCAACTCCCGAATTCCCAACTTTCCCACAACATCTTCCAGCCCCGAAAACTTGCCCCGCCGCCTCGAGTACCCGAATTCCCCTTCAGTCAAAACCGAAAAGCTCACCTTGTCCTTGTGCAGCAGTATGAAGAGGGCCGAGATGTTGCCCGCGACTCCGATCAAGTAGACCAGATTCAGGCACACGAAGACGAAGAGGCCCCTCTTCTCGTTCCAGCAGGCGAAGCCGCGATGATCGACGGTGGCGTTGCCCATCGAATTGGGACTTGTCGTGGCGGGGCCGAGGGCCAGCGCGTTCTCGTTGTTGCCCAGGGCCGTGGCCGCGGTGACGGCGAGCTCGGCGGCGGCGTCGCGTATCAGGTCCACCGCCGTCGTGGCGAGGCTCGTCATCGCCGTCGGCTGCATGTCGTCCTCCTCGCGATCGGTTATATTCGAATTTCGCGGCGAATTCGGAGGCGCGCGCGCGCGCTTTTAACGAGTCGCGATCTGCGCCCGAAGCACTTTGAACATAACACTGTGTACCTCCAGCAAGTCTCTTTGGATCGCTGGGCTTAGTTCTCTTTCTCTCTCTTCCCGGCGATTGGAATATTTGGGAAATTAGAGAGCGGACCCTCTCCCGGCTACCTGCTGCGTCGTTCGTAGATAAAGTGGCCTGGCTTCCACTCGCGGGAAAGCGCGCTTCACTCGCTCGAAACTCCGTCCAGCTTGTTAGAAACAAACATTTTTCAACGAGACAGAGATCGAGGGGAGAGAGATGAGGAGCGACGGTGATCCGTTTCGGGGGGCGCAGTCCGACGAGTCGTCCCGCAGCGCAGTTTCCGTGACACTGGCCGAAGCCACGCGGTCCTCCGGAGTTTTGTTTACACCGAGGCCGCGCACCGACTTGAGGCCAGCCAGCGCTCGGACGTCGTTGTGTGCGTTATACTCGGCTGCTCGGCTTCGTTTTCGTAACGTCGCGCGCGCACGCCCGATTTGCTCCCCCTTCCAGCGAGCGCGCGGCGCTTTTCTCTCTCTTCGCCGAGAGCCGCGGAGATCCTCCCTCTCTTTTTTCCTCGGTGGACGCGGCTCCTGGCTAAGGCGCTTCCTTCTCGATTTCTGGCCGTTTCCTCGGCTGTTCTCCCCGGCGGTTTTTCATTTTTTTTTTAATTCTTTTATTGTATTCGGGGCTCTTCCTTGAATTTTAATCTTAATTATTTGGCCTGCGACTGTTTTAGCTTTATTACGTGTGCGATATCGTAGTTTTTACGAGGCTCGTGCACATGAAGCATTTTGGAACTGCTTTTCGCAGGAAAAAATTCAATGATCGCTTCGTCAAAGAAGGGTAGTGCATTTAAATTTCAGGCATTGGACTATTGACATATATAAATGAACGTCTAATCACAGGTTAAATTTCAAATTGTACTCGATAAATGTGGAAGTTTACGAAAATAAATATTTGGTTTTAAAGACCACATTTTTGCTTATCATTTTGCTTTTTTTGCTTTAAATTTTAGTATATAGTATCGTAATTTTTAGGATAATGCAAGTTTGCATACCCATTGGTATATAAAGTATAGTAATTTTTAGTAGAACATCTCTCTCGGTGAAGTAATTCGATGGGAAATCGTCGTATTTTCCCGCTACAATAAACAAACGCTTTCCAGCGGCCTTGGAAAACAAATTCAATTGGCGGCTCAATATTTTTAATCACGAGCGCAATTAAGGAAGAAGAATTTTATGCGTCTATTTCAATCGAGTTATTCATAATTTAGATTTAGATGTTCGACACGTAGAACACCGCTCGGCTGCATAATATTCCCTCTCCCAATAAAAATTTTATTTTTGAATCAGTAGCAAAAGATTCTTTCAAGCCGAACAATAATTTCCCTGTCGCTCGTCCCGACTTAACGAACATTTTCCACTGGGATCAATCAATTTTTTATCACTTTGCAAGGAATTTACCTTCGTAACACAAAGCGGCACTGCTTTGCACTGGGCGATGAATAAGCCTCGCCGCGCATAATGCCAACAGTTGTTGCGCAACGTCTAAGAAAGCGCCCTCGAATAAATCCAGGCCTCGTTGAACCTGCGTTATACCGTATAATTGATCATCTCGTGTGTCTTATCAACTCCTAATATAATTCATTCTCGGATTTTTGCGCGATCTAATGTCGTTATTGCTTTAAGCGATCAGAGTAATTTTGAACTTGACCCGTTAGACAGTAGCAATGCGAGTGAAATTGAATCTACATGAATGGTCATTATGTCAATGTTTTTCTTTTAAATTTAATGTACTTTACTTAACTCTTAAGTAAGCATCAACTCGTTTAATCTCTGAAGAATTTATTAATTTTGTGCAAAGAATGTAAAAGTGCAAAGTTGTTGATAAATAATGAAATTCTTATCAAACACATTTCAATATTATTATTCACATTTTTTATTTTGGCAAGTTTAATTTATGAAGCTTACTTTCATCATTTTAAACATTTCAATCACTCCAGGCATCTTGAAACGCGTGTCGCCCAACTTTATATTTCAAATTTTCACGAATCTTTAAAAATTCAAATCTTCTTACAATCAATACTACTTTCTTCAAATAAAATACAGTCTGCAATAACTATTCTTCTAACCTCCCTCTTCTAAAAATAGCAATCCTTTAGCTTCCGCAAATAATAGCAGTTGCGGCCGGGCTTAATGCTAACTACCGCGATCCGGAATCGCAACCCTCGACGGATGAGGGTTGAGCTTTCGCTCTGCTGAATGAGCATCCCGCTTCATCCCCGCGTATTCCTTCTCCTCCCTCCTGGCAACGGACGCGGGGCGTCGTGTACATATATATGTAGCTTCGTCCATTGTCTTCCGTTATTGGCCGAGGCCTTTTATGGCTTGCCCGGTGTGCCTCGCGTACGTCCGCCGCGTGACCCTGCCGGTCTTGATGGCCGCTCGGAGACTTGCGGAAGTTGCGCGCGCCTGATGGTGGTGGCGGACGCTCTCGCCGTGGAAAAAAAAGCTGCGGATGGCAGCTATCGCGATCCGGCTGGTGATTCCGCGGGAAGTCGAGCTTTCGCGGGATGATGATGGGCGTCGGGGGGTGACAGCAACGATGTTTCGGCGTCAAATGATGATTTACGGGCTTTTACGGCGAGGGGTAGGGAATGTTTGGATTTTGGTGTCGGAGAAGGTTGTGTTAATATTTGATGGGTTTACTAGGCATAAGTACTTCTAAAACGGTGTCCTTGAAATGGAATATGGATGAGATTTTTTTATTGACGAGTTGATTCAGCTATAGAGCAAGTGGTTGTAATTTATTACGACACACAATACCTGAAGCGATTTGTAAATGTTTACATACTGAATGTAACGTTTACAAACTTATTTCTCGTTATTTTTGTCAAAAGTAAGGTGATTAATAAAATTAGACTAACGACAATAAGTAGGAAAATGTTTCTTTAGAACTGATATGAATACTTTTGAAAAAAAGGGTGATAGAATCGAGTAAGTATAAAGCTGAAGATTCGGCACTTGTTTTTGGTACCGTAAATTATTCTCTTTCGCTATTCTTGCATGTATCTGAATAAAAATTATTATTTTGATCTACCACTTACGTGCGATCGGGTAGTATTTGCGTCATAAGGTTGGATTTAGTTGTCAATTCATGCGTCAAAAATCTATTGAAAAATTTCTCCTGCGTATTGATGCTTTCTATCTAAATTTACTCATGCAAACGCTGAGATCATGAATGAAATTTCGAAAATGCATTAAACTTCGTACTTACAACTAAGGTGTAGTTACAATGAAAAAATTGTCTAAAATTATTGAAAACTCTATATAAGATTAATCTTTTGAATTATTAAAAGAGTCACAAAACATCAAAAATAAGTTATAACAAACAAATAAATCGATTAAAAATTCCAGAGGCGTTAATTAAATTTTGATCAGAAAAAGACGCTAATATAGAGCAACAAATAATACTTATAAAAAAAATAAGCCGTGGGAAGAAAGTATTTATGAAGCCTTAAATCTCTGCAAAGTACGTCGTATCATGAAGCCTTTAGGGCACTACAGCTGCGACTTTGCAACTTTTGGGAACAGCTGTTATCTAGGGCAAAGTATAACCGAATTAGCTCAATATTTGTTTCACAATATCAAGAACTTGCACCCCGTGGCTGAGACCAAACTTAGACCTACATTTCTTTTCATCAGCTGCTAATGTCATTTCAAGAGATCATTGTTAAAGGTTTCAGAGGTCAAGGAATCCAATATCAGATGTCCTTCTTCGCCTAAGATTTAAATTAATAAATAAAATATCGACAGTTGCTTCTGGATGCATAAACGAAAGATTATTCAATTTCAAGATACTAGTAGTGCGGGAGCAGAAGGGGTTTTGTGGCCGATGGAGGTCCACGACTCCACCCAAGTGTTTTTTATGTATTTTTTC
>JAWWML010000031.1:542954-722871 GCA_035047165.1 Ormyrus rosae | reverse complement strand
TTTTAGGATTTTTTACAGTCTGTGATCAAATTACAATGTACTATTGTAATTTTTACTAGAAAATTTTTCTCCGTGTAGACAAATATTGAATTTACGATTGTGACGTGCTCTAATTTTTTTTTATGAAATCGCCTGTGGCATCAACTACTTTGAATAAAATTCTGCGAGAAGCGATCACGTTATTTAATTAGAAATTAATTTTTGCCTATTATAATTGCAGTCGGAAGAAAGCAAAATCTATCGCGATCGTTATTAAATTAAAAGTGCTATGAAAAATATTTATTGTGAATTATTTCTTTAGTAACTCGGTCAACTCGTGGGATGAAAGGAGTTGGGGTTGGTAGTGGGTTATTTTTTGAATATATAAACGACTGTCGCGCAATTTTTCATTCCAAATAGTTCTGGTGTCCACATATGTGAACACGCATTTATATAAGAAAATATATACGTTAAGGGATATATGCCTGTATATTTTACGTTTTTAGGGCAAAAGAATAATAGATCGATGAAAAAAGAAAAATTTTTTATTTGTGCATTCATGGTGCCGGCCAGAAGAGGTTAAGACTTTTAAAAATTTATATTGGTGTTTCGACAAAATTTTATTAAAATAAAAAAAGGGCTATTGCCATATATTTAGCGCCCTTCGAGAGGTTCACCTTTTTTCTCGCGTTAAAAGTAAAATTAAACGAGCAGCAAATGTAACTTTATATCCGCTATAAATTTAGAATCATTAGAGCTGTAAAACGTTGCAGCGAAGCAAATTAAAGATCGTTTCTGTACTTTCACGTCAATTTATTGCGGTGCGCTGAGTGGCTACATGCAAAAAAGTAATAAACTGTTTGCTATTAAAGATTTAATAAGTACATACACCTTTTTTTTTACCTTAATTTAATTGAATTTAAGTCTAAACTGTCTTATTAGCAGGTATCATCTGTTTGATTACCGCGTAATTTTAAAAACCGTATCTCTTTCGCTTTCAAATCTAAATTTTTGCTATAATAAAAAAGAAATTTTCATTTTTATTATCTCACTGCTATTTTACTTCCGAATGTTTCTTCCGCGTCTCGTACCAGGAAGCGATTGATGGGAGCCACAAAGAAAAATTTTTGCGTTACGTAAACTTATATAATAAGTGACATTTTGAAATTTTAAATCACAGCCTCTCGAGAAATTCAAAGAAGTAGAACTGTATACTTTTTCCCGCTAATAATAACAATAAAGCCACACCTTTGAAATTCACCTGCATAAAATCTATATATATACCCCGGCATTTTTCGCAAAATAAAACACCGAGCGTATTTAAACACGTCGCTCAAATGCAAAAAATTTCGCCACATCGTGCGCTTCTCCCGCAAAACGCGCGCAGCGCCTCGTTCTCACCTCTCTCGCAACGATTACCGCCACCGTCGGTTTCGCAAAAAAAAAAAAAACGAAATCCTTCAACCCGAAGCGAGGCGATCCTCGAACTTCTCCTCCGGCCTCCTTTAACCAACGATATAAAGGTAAAAAATGGAGTGCAGCGACGCAAGACGACGACTCTTCTGTGCGCTCTTGGCGCCTGCCTTTTGCGCTCGAGCACCGCGACTGCAACAATTTTCGCTTTTCCAGGTGAAAGTGCGCCCGGGGAAAATGCTAATTGAACTCTCCGCGGGCGAGATTCTCGCGCCCGTTGGGAAATGCGCGCAGAGCTGCTGCTGTGTGTCGCGTTTGCAACAGAGCTTTTTCGCTTTTACGACCGGCGGCCGAAAAGGCGCGAGAAAATTATCGGCTCGCCCGAGACAGTTTTTGGGGCCGGTGATGCAAAAGCCTTCCTTTTTTTTTTTTGTTTTTGTTGCGAAGTTCGAGAAAGGAGCGCAAGGCGTTTGGGTGCGTTGGAGGGGCACCGAGTGCCCGGGAAAATTTAAGCGAGCGTTAGAATTGGGTCAGGCGGTATTCGGTCGAAAGGAATCGGGTGGATGGAGTGATTACCGTTCCGACGTTAGACACGTTTTGATAAGGTCGGCTTCGGCTGGTTGTTCGAACTTGAAAAACGAGTTCTCCGAAAGGAAAATTGAATCTCGCGACGGCGTTTGAAAGCAGCATATCTTGGTCCAACTCAATCTTTTATTTCCAATAAGAAGCGCCAGGCGTGACGTAGTTTGAAAATAGTTTCGAGACTTTTTTTTCTTGTTTTCTTAGTCGAGAATTAAGTAATCGCCGAGCGCCCTAAAAGTCCCTCTGCTCGGCGAAGGCCAAGTCGATTAAAACGGAGAACTCTTATGTTTCTTTTCATGGGCAGTTACAACGAAGTTTCTTAACGAGTATTTGTACTTGAAAAGATGACTCGGAAGTTTATACTTTGACATTATGTCATTCGAGTGAAGTTTCACTTTGTTTACGATTTTTTATCTTCTTCCCCTTCTTTTTTCGCTACTGAAAAATATCTCCTCTTTTTTATCTTCGGTTTGTTTACTCTTTAATTCTCGCCAAGTTCTTAAAGTAATCCAAGGAATATAAAAGATTCAAAGTCCAAGAGCCATTCTTCTTCGATACTTCTCTTTATAAACCCAGTAAGAATAAAGCTATATTTATAAAAAATTAAATCGAAAGTGTCGCCGAGTAGCCCAACTACGCGCCTCGGCATATCATTCGAAATTTAAGGAGCGGCAAATTCATCCCGGCGTAAAATCCCGTCGATCCGAAGAAAGCCTCATCGACTGAAAATAAATCCAAATCGTCCCCGCTTAAACTTCTCCCCCGACTCGAAAGGCCGCGCGTTCTGCATCGATATATACATATCAGTGCATCACGGAGAGAGAGAGAGAGAGAGCTAAGGGCGCTAAATATCCCGAAGCCGAAGGCGCCCGGCAACAGTACTTAATCGGAGCATGCGCGCGCCTCCGCGTATCGGGGTTTAGGGAGAGAGAGAGCTGCCGCGTGCAGCTCGGGGGAATATATGTAACAATTTTGTCGCTGTAACGCCGAAATAATCGGGCAGAGTTCGCAGCGTCGGTGCGCATCAGCCGCGTGTCTCGCGTGCGCGGCTCGCTTTGTTTCCTCGTGCCTCGCGGCTATTGCCGCGCGATTTAGATTTGGCCACGGGGATATCGACGGCGGGAGCGTCCTTGCCGCCTTGTATTTTACCTTTTCCGGATTTCGGGCTGCTTTCGCAGACGAAAATGTCACGTCGGTCGGTCGATCGATCGATCGATCAGTTTTTGCGCTCGAGCTTTTGACGCTCTCGTCGAATGGAGGTCGGAGCTTTCTTGCATACAATTTTCGATTGGAAACCGTAACCCCCTTTGGAGAGCTTTACTTTGGAAATACCGGAATTGATTACCGCATTTATGATTCGGTTTATTATTCACTTATTTCCATAATGGCGTCCTCCTCTCCCCTCGAAAGGTGTCTCCCGCCGACCTTTTCAATTCGTTCCTCAAAAGTCTTTCATCAGTCGTATCCGAAATTACAGCGTCCCTCCTCGCGGACGGCAATCCTCGTCGTCGCAAAAATTCAACCGTCGCGCAATCAATACCCCCCGGTCACGATTCAATTCCACGACCCAATCGAAGATAAAAGCTCCCCCGAACGAGCCGCAATCAATCGAATTAACCGTGAAATTTCGCGTCCACCTCCGCTCTCCTCTCCTCTTTCCGCCGGGCGCCGTGTTTTGTTTGCGCGCCACTCGAAACGCAGAGAGCCGTCCCCGCGTCGAGCGTATAAAGAGGCGGTCTGACAAAGCGAAAAATCGCGCGTCAGCTGATCGGGAGAGGGGGGGAGGCGCGTCGCTTCCGCGTTGCGCCGCTCGGACTTTGATTGACGCGACTGATCGCCGTGTGTGCCGATCGTTATGCGTCGCTGCTTAATTGCGCCTGTGTACGTTTCTAGGCCGCGAAGTGGCTCTTTTCATTCGCGTCCGATGTGTGTGTTTTTTTTTTCCAGTGGCTTTCTTTGTTTGGCGTCGCGAGCTTTTTCTAATTTCGATTTTGAGAGCGTCTTTTATAATGGTACGTTTTATTTTCTCGTTAACGTTGCAGTAGCTTTGTTCGACTGCGATTCGCGGTCGTACGTCAGTCTCGAAGTAAACTGCGGCTTGAATCTACGATATTTCAATCTCTAAGTGGGCGCAGCGGACGTTTATTGGGTTAAATAAAATAAAATCCGCGAAGCAAACTGTTCGGTATATAAAACACGAAAATAGCACCCTGCCCCGTTTCCCGCGGCTGAGAGCAAACGAAAAGCACTTTTTCGTTCACTTTCCAAAGCGCGTCGATCCCCAAAACCCTCGTACCTCTTTAAAAAAAAGAATCCCTTAAAACCGCTCGACAAAAAATCCACTCTCCCGCAAAAGCAAAGAGCTCCGCGAGCGTCCACAAACACACACACCGCGGTGCGGCGGCGGCGGGGATTTGTTCGGCAATAGACCAGTCCCCCGCGCAACAGCCCGTCGGAGAGCTGGTTGATCTCAGCAGCAGCAGCAGCAGCAGTCGGGCCGGCCTCGCGAGCTAACCCCGAGCGCTTGACCCGCTGACCCAGTTTTCTCTCTCTCTCTCTCTCTCTCTTTCGCGGTACCCGCGCTGTTACCGAGGGCCCGGCACGACCGCGTCGTTGCCGTCGTCGTCGTCGTCGTCGTCGTCGTCGTGTGTTGCACATGCGTGGTGTACCGCCCCCCTCCGACCACCGGTGGTTATCGTACTTTTTTTTCGACGGTTGCTACGCTGCTGGGAGAGGTGAGTCGCGGAGGGAGGCGGGGGGTTTTTCGACCAGGAGGCGATATGCCGAGGAATTGCGCGCGGAGTACCGAACGGGCGATGGATAATGTTGTTGGCGGAGATGTAAGCGCAGCTCGGGTGCCCGCGCGATTGTTCGCGACCGACGACGCGGCCGGATGAATTAAGCCTTTAATAGGCGAAAGTGGACGGCTGGATGGGAGAGGATTAGGACTCTTACCGGGTGCTCGAGTAAGAGCCGCTGCTCCGGGTTTGCTCGGTGCTTCGGCTCTAGCTGCTTGGTTAATGAATTCCCTTTGTCGCTGAAATCGTATCGTTTGCTTTAACGATAAGGAGACGAATTAACAGCGATAAAATTTCGACAGTTCAACGTCCATCCTCTGTCAAAATAAATAAAAAAAAGATCTCTCGACTCCGCTCGTAAATTCCGCCGAAACAAAGAGCGCGTTCCGCCTCGCGGTCGACAGGATTATTTTCGCGGCATATCCAGGCGTGTAAAGAGCGGATAAACAATACAGCAATTGCGATTCCGCGGATCCTCCCGCAAGTACAGCAAAGGCAGAGAGAGAGAGAAACGCGCGCTGGAACTACACGGCGCGAAAATAGAAGTTTGACGTCTTACTTGACGAAGCTGCCTGCCGCTGCGAAGGAAAGGCAAGCGACGGCGAACGTAAACCTATTCCCATTCCCGTAAGGCGAATCCTCCCCGTTAGTTATATTTTTGGACTTAATCGTGCCCGCGCACGTGATTGCCTCGGGCGAAGTCGGCTCTCGTGATTTGTTCGCTTTGACTATGCAGGACTGGTCGATTGGAGATCGATGGCTTCGGGTGTTTAGAGTTCTGGACTAAACTGGGGATGCTGAGATTAGTTTTAGAATAAATGGTGTATATTTAGCTTGATGGAATTGTAAATTTTGGTGTATCGTTAACGTCGCGAGGTGCTCAGTAAAATAACGGGATTTCAAAAATATACTTGATAATTAATTTTCATAGTGCATTTTATTATTTAATCTAAACTTAGAATGACGCAATGGAGTTTTGTTCTAGATTTTAGAAAAACAGACATCTCTCCGCGTTTTATGGTTGAGCGATTCTGAAATTCATTTGATAGACGCCGTCAGATTCTTGATCAGTAAATACAGCGAAACTCAGCCAGCCGTCTTCTCTCCAATTCCGTAGTTATCGTCCGTAGTTGTACAATAATTGCAATTTATATTTCAACGCATTGAATGACAGCGGCATTATAAACAAGCCTTTATCAGCAGTATTTTTCATATAACTAATTGCCGAGCAAAAAGACGGCGGAAGAAAACTGCCTGTATCTACGCTAATAAATAAAAATGAATAATGCAGACGTTCAGTCGAACGTTTTAATTAAAATAACCCAACCCAAAAAAAAAAAAAAAAAACAATTCTTTAAAAGCGCAGCTCCGCGCAAATCCGCGAGGAACTCAGTCGCGACAGAAAACAAAACCCCGCAGGCTTTGCGACATCATCGACTGCGGAAAAAATCACAAAGCCGAAATCCCCCGCCCCCCGATATTCGCCGAGAGCAAAAAACAAAGCGCGCACTGGCACAGATATATACACACCCATTGCGAGTTGGCTGAACCTTACGCCGCTGCAGCTGCAAAGCCACCGCGACAACGAGAGAGGTGTCACTCGCGCCGCGCGGCTATGTAGTTTTTTCTACCGAGGATCGGTTGTAAGGCCCGCCGTGAAATCGCGGACTTTTTTTGTGAGAAGCGTCGGGAAGAATTCGCGAACGATTTTTACTTTTGTTCTGTTTGACGATGCTCGTGCTGATCGATGCCTGCCATTCAAACGATTTTTCCCAAAGATTCGAGTCAAGTTCATTAGCAGTCGTAAAAATAAGTGAAAAAACCGTTTTCACAAAATCGCTCAACGTTCACCCAGTTTCTTATCGTCGCACGTCATTTTACTCGGTTCTTTAACGCATCTCCCGCGAACTCGCTCTCAAACTCGCATCGTCGAACCGAGCGAACGCCGCGGATTTTTACCGGAAACTTTTCCTCCGAGCAACAGCTCCTCTCCAGCTTTTCCCGGCGAAAACTTTCACTTCCCCGACGACCCCGAAGACAGTCCTGTGCGCCTCGAAAACGCAAAAGAAAAAAAGGCAGCGCGCGGCGACCTGTCGATTATCGACCGAAAGACACGCCAGAGCGAGCGGAAAAGCAGCCTCGGCACTGAAAGAGACGCGAGTCGCCTAAAATTAGTCGCGCGCCACGGTGGCACAATGGCCTTTCTCGTGCCAGGGCACGCAGCTCTTTATTAATTTTCCAAAATAGAGTGCACGCCGCCGACTCATTTAGCCGACGGTTCATTCAGAGGAGCGATGTACTTCGCCGTCGAAAGGCAGGCGAACGGCTGGGGGGGGGGGGAGAATTTCTTTTCCGCCGAACGCGTCTAAATCTTGTTAGCGGGGGAATCGAGTTATTGAACTTCCTTCCTTCCTTCGTGATTTGACGGCTAATACCGAGGAGGAAATTCAATTTTTATATACCGAGGCCTCGGGGCGAAAAATTAAAAAGCGTCCTTCCTTTTACGCGTCGGCACGCCGACTTTCCACCGAGATCCACCAGGTTGCGCATCGAAAGTAACCTCGCAATATCGCTCGCTCGCGCAATTACGGCGCGCGGGAGAATATTGCATCCGCGGCCGTTACAACTGTATATATACATGCTACTCCCAACGGAACCGGTTATTATCGCTGCTCTCCTATCTCGATTATATTCTAGAAAAGCATCCTCTCTGCGCTCCGCGGAAACTGTTATTGTAATCAAAACCGAAGAGTGTACGCGCACCTCCCCACCCCGCGTTGTATATCCCGCTCGAAAGTCAACAATGTCCGCTCTCTCTCCCTCCGAATTTCGCGGTACGCTTACGGCGCGCTTATAAAATCCAGCCGCGCAACAACTCCGCGCAACTCACTCCGCCTGATAAATAATTTATCGCGAATTAGCCGCGCGGCGCGAGCGCTTGCTAAACCGTTCGAAAACACACCCACGTGCCCCCCCGCGATTCCTGTTCCCTCGAGGAGCGCAAACAGCTTCCCCCCGCGCATAATTACGCGCGCGCCACTCTCCGTTCGCGAGCGGCGGCTGGGGGGGCTGCTCTCTCGGTGTGTCAAAACAACGAAAAGTCCGCGGGCGCGTCGCGCGATTCGGCTTCTTCCAACTGCGCGTTTCCGCGTGCGCGACTAAACGGCCGTGCCAAGCAGTCGGTCTGTCTGGTCGGGACGGAATAATTTTCAGGGTCCGCGTTAAAATTATCTCTCGGCCTGCACTTGAACGAGAGAGGAGCCGATGTCCGCGGCGAGATGCCTTCGGATCGGGTGGGACGGCAAACGGTCGCCGTGCCGCGGATGAGAATAGATCTGAATGTAGTCTTTTTTTTTTTTATTTTTCGACGCGCGAGAAAGTTTATTGTGGGAATTAGAGGGAGGATTCGTCGAGGTGGCGATGATTCGACGATTGGTGATATACTCGCTTCGTGAAATTCGAGAGAGAAAGCGCTCTCGGTGCGGTTGGAATATCGAAAGGATTAGATGATAAATGTTCGGCGGAGATTTAGGAACTGATAACTGTTATAGCAAAATTTTAATTATCTTTCAGTCGATAAAGTCGGGTATATGGTAACTCGACGAGGTTCACTTTTAATTTTCTCTAATTTGTTTTTATGGCGTATTCAATAATTTTCCCCTAATTGCTGTAATAAATAACGGCTTTCTTTCGTATATATTAGAATTAACACTTTGACCCAGATTCCGAAGTTTAATCACGTTGATCAAAGTTTAGTTGCATTTTATAACGCAAATTTCAAATTAATATCCTCGTAAGCGCTCGTGAAATATTATAACGCAGTTAATAAAATGTCATTTGTTTTCGGGCGAAAGATTCTTTCTAAAATCCGAAGCACTCGCGTTCACGTAGTCATCAAAATAGAACAACTTTCCTCTTGCCCGCTATGTCCAAAAGGTTGACCTAAATAAATCGAACGTTTAAAAACACACGAGAGAATGAACCGAAAAAAAAAAAATATACACTTCTGTTTCGAAACGCGACGCATTTTTAAAAGAAACGTTCGACGGAGAGAGTAAATTAACAGCGTCTATATTTTCGTCTACAACGCACAAAAGAATATATATATATATATGTATATATATAGATATGTTAAAATCGTACGAGTCCCGAAGGTCAACGTGTTCGTCGTCTCTTCCCGAACGGACTGTGAAAGAAAAAGAGAGATGCGCAGCGAGCTGTACAAAGTGAATTAGGCGTTTCCTGATGAAGAAATCTTTCTCGTAAAAACATTTCGACGTTATTCGTGATAACAGTACAGTAATACAGTTGTAAACCGAGATAATAATATTAACCTCATTGGAAAAGATTTTGAAGTGCAATGTTTTTATTATTATTTTTTTTATTTATTTATTCCAGAGTAACAATACATTACACGTAATTACATAAGTATATTACAAAGTAACCCGACAGAGTTATTGGGTTATTTATTTATTTTTTTTTTTAAAGACGATTCTTTACTGGCTTTAATAATGCGAGGCAGCATGATAATACGCCGCGGTAAATACGACCAAATAATTAAAACGACGATGTTAATTCTATTTACCGAAGCGAAAGTCAAGCCGTTATCATTGAATTATAAATTTGAACGAACGTAAAAACAGGATAATAAAAAAAAACGTCGAAAACATAGTCGCGGGGCAGAAGGCGCCGATCATCCATCCGCTCGATGTTCCCAAGCGCCGAGTGAGGAAGTAAACAAGTGGGTTTTTTAATGGATCGCAAATTAGTGCGTATCAGCGAACGCGTCGATATAAGCTCGGCTTAAAACAAAGTCCTCCGAAAATTACGCAAATCGTAGGGTCGAGCATTAACGAGCACCGCCGCAGAATGGGAATCGTTAAATTATCGCGATATTCGATCATCGCGTCTCCCCGATGATTCACGGAGCTCGCGACTTTGACTTTTCCGCGCGCTCTCGACGCGTTTCTCCTTCGAAAACACAAAACGCGCGCCTCGCCGAGCTCTAATGCGCGTATTTAATAACGCGTTCGCCGGTACAAAAGGCCGCGCGGAGGCTTAGTCGAGTAGAAACGATTTGTCCGCCGGTGTAATTGAATAAAATGTAGTTTTACGTAACCTGATTACTAAATCGCGCATTCTTCGAGACGTGGAGCGGCGGCCGTTCGAGCTGCACCGATTCTGACTTTGAAGCTCTGCCACCTGCGGCCTCTTGAAAATAATGGGACTCAAAAGCTCTGTGCCCTCGATACGTTTGCGAACTCGTCGCTCGCGGCCCGATGCTCGCGTTTATTAAATATATCTCCAAACGAGATTACGGAACGCGCGAGCTTTTAAACGGGGCTTTCGTAGTATGCGAATGAAGCAGAAAAAAAGAAGAAATAACGAAAGAATAAAGATTCACATTTTTACGACCGTTTAATCTCTTCAGCTCCCCCAAACCTCTATACGACTTACCGAGTAAACAGTTCGTAAACAAACCCGAATCCAAGGATATAGAAATTTACCGAAAGCGGGCCGAACAGCGCGGAATATAAAGAAAAGCGGCCAGCCCCGTTAAAATGGGTACGCGCAATGGGCTGGTAAAAGGAAGCGTGGCGTGCGCGCGCGGGCTCGCTTTGCGCCGTTCCGCGGCGTTAGAAAGCAACGGGAGAGAGAGAGAGAACCTCTCGTCGGGTTTGAAAAAAAAAAAAATGCGCGCCGCTGCGGATAGTCGATCGCGGGGCCCGATAGGCCTCGGAGGGAGGGAGGGGGGAGATCCAGAGATCGGAATAATTGGGACGAGGCGGCTGGTGGGAAAAGTGTTGTGGACGCCATTGTCGTGGTTGTTGTTATTCCTCGCCGACTCGGTTAATGCGCCGCAACCTGTTTTACACGGGTGTTCCTATCGCGGCCGTTTAGGCTTTTGTTTTGATCGGGGACGGTGAGGGATCGGAGAGGAGGTCCGTTTTGTTTTTCTGCTCGTTACGGCCGCGTTCGAGAGCGCGAACGTGGAAGGATTTTTCGCTTTTACGAGGCTTTTGTGGGACTGTAAATTTTCAAGGACAGTCCGAACGGAATTCGCGACGATTGATAACTCTATTATTATCGTTGACTTCGGTCACAAGTCAAGCGTACTTGTTCTTCGTCTTTTCAGAAGTAATTGAATTTTGCACTTATCAGCGGGACGTTAAATTCTATTTTTAAGTTTAGTGCGCCGCTGAAAAGAGCCAGATAAATGTTATCGATTGTCTACACATTGTAATTATTCTTACTTTTCGAATGTCCTGGTTTACTTCGGTAATTCTAAACATTAAGTTAAATTTCTCGAATTCACACCTGTGTTTCTGAAAAAAAAAAAAAAAAAAAAAAAAAACTGCTATTCGCAACCCTTTAAAAAGAATCACCGAATTGAAAGAAAAAATTGAAAATCGAAAGCGCTAACCCGAAGCATAAAAAGTCTTCCGGAAGTAACGAAAGAAAACCTGTCCTTGTTTCAGCGCCTTACGAGGGCGGGATCTGGAAGGTGCGCGTCCACCTGCCGGAGCACTATCCCTTCAAATCGCCTTCCATCGGCTTCATGAACAAAGTCTACCATCCCAACATCGATGAGGTTTCGGGTACTGTGTGCCTCGACGTAATTAATCAGGCTTGGACGGCCTTGTACGGTAAGAATCGCATTATCAACCGCTCGGTCTTTCGAGGATCAGTCGAGGAAGCGCCGAATTTTTTGCTTTTCCCGTTTTGCACGCTTCCTCGAGCTGATTATAGAGATCTTTCTTGAAAAAGGATCTTAGACTAGGCTTGATTAATTTAAACTGAAAAAATTTGTTATTAATACTGTTTTATTCTGTCCGCAGACTTGTCGAATATCTTTGAGTCTTTCCTCCCTCAGCTGTTAACATATCCAAACCCAATCGATCCGTTAAATGGAGATGCTGCCGCGATGTATCTGCATAAACCTGAAGAATACAAGAAAAAGGTTGCAGGTGAGTCGTTGCGCTTCGTCTGAATTGAATAGTCCTATTTTAAAAATTTTACGGCGACACACGGATAAGATAAAAAAAAAAAACTTTGTTGCCTTCGCAGATTACGTGAGGAAATACGCGACGGAAGAGGCGCTTCGGGACCAGGAGAACGGCGGCACGGGCAACGGCATGTCGTCCGACAGCGAGTCCTCGATGAGCGACTTTAGCGAGGACGAGGCGCAGGACATGGAGTTGTAACCAAATATCAAGAACGCCAGCGGTACGAGACCAGCAACACCAGCACCACAACTCAACGCAGCCATAAACGACGAGAGCAACAACCTCCTCGGTCACACGACCACTTGCAAACCTCCGAAAGCATCGTCGCTCGTCTTACCAAATGGCAAATCGCCGCCGCCGTTCGCCTACTCTTAAAACAACTAAACGATCGAGCCGAGGGGGCAAAGTCCCTCCCTCGGACGAACGACAGGCCGGAGATATATTTGGATCGAAGCGATTTCGCGAGGGTGTGAAGAAAAAAAAAACGAGGAAATCACTAGTGCGTTGTCGTCATCCAGAGCACGCGCGAGTTTAAACGGTATTTTCAAAAAAAAGGGGGGCGCTTACAAAATGAGAAAAATATACACGAGAGCCATCTCTTTATAAGGATAAGGAGAGAATTTAAAGGAGCGTCGCAAGTGTTGGATTTAGTTTTATAATGTTAATATGGGTAGAGAAACAAATACAAAGTCCGTGCTCTTGCAGAAAGCTTATTAAAGGAAACGGCTTCGACTCTTTTTCTCTTGTGATTCTGTGTAATCATTGTAGAGTGAGAAATAATGAAACAATAACAAGGCATTTTCTTCTTTTCGTTCTTGTTTTTAATTGTAAGTTGGGTAATGTGATAAAAAAAAAGCCAATTTCATTTTTATTTGATGAGGTAATAAGTTATTGTGAATCATTCAAACTTTTATTCACCTATGTTGCAGTCGTTTTTCTTCAAAGTAAAAAACTTATTTTTATCAGATATTGCGAGATAATGCAGTTTTCTTTTGTTCCGAAAAATATGTCAAAATGATTTCAAAATATTTTCGAATATAAATTTTTGAAAATTGGAGAATAATTAAATTTAAAAATTTGAAACTATGTTATATACATAGAATAAAATCAATTTTTTATATAATATTATGTAGTCTTTCATATTACGTCTTAAAACATTTCTTAAAGAGCTCTTTTAACACCGTAGTATGAAGAATGCCCATGAAATTTTGGAAATTAATTTTAAGAAAGGCAATGAGATTTAAACGTTTTACAAATTTCAACATGTAACAATAATATCAATATGATATTTATTGCAAAAAAACCAAAACTTACAACGAAGTCGTTATTCGAATTGGAAATAAACAGAATCAAAGTGAAACAGGGGCGGACTGGATATTAAATAAAAATTATAACAAAGGTATTAAAGTGAGCATCACAAAATGTAAAACGTCAAAATCTAATTGTATGTACGTGTAATCTATCCGATAAAACTTTTTATTAGTAAGTTTGCCGCTTAATTTTACACAGTGAATCTTAACGATGGTGAACAAAACGTCGACTTTGGCACAAGTGTATAAATCAATTTATGAAAAAAAGGTTATAAGCAATGGAAGAAATAAATTTCTTTCTCTGCTGCTTCACACGTGATTCATGACGACGATTCCGAAGAAAGCACAAATACTTTAAGGGATTGCTTAAGCTGAATCAATCATTTGCAACGAAGTCGAATTTTAATGCAAATAAAATTTATTTTTATTTAATTCATTTTAAAGATTTTTTTTAAGATATATGGGAAATTAAATGAAATTAAAAAAATACGGTGATCGCAAAAAGCATACTTTGAGAGCAATTACCCAAAAAGTAAATAAACAAAAAATACAAATTCATGCGTGAATCCGTACCAGAATTTTTCGTTTGCAGAGCAAATAAAAAAAAAATGACGCTTTTATTGTCAAAAAAATTAAAGAAATAAGAAATTGACATTTGATTCAGTTTTAATTTCCTTTTATTTGCAGTAAGAAGTGCTAAAAATATTATCTGTATGAAATTTTGCAAAACAACTAATTTTTTGTTTATGTTTTTGAAATACCGAATTAAATATCTGTTTAAACAGAAATGATTCCGTACATGGGTAATTTTTTTGGATTTAAAAGCATAGGGAAATAAAATTAAAAAAGAAATAAGTGCTTTAAGAGGCGAGCGATTCTCCAGGTCGGAAAAATCGAGATGAATTCGTGTTCTCAGATCTCACGCATTAAGATTTATAAAGATATAAATATACATACACTTAGCGCTATTTTAATTAGTTGTTATACATTATTAATCGTACTTGTACGACTTTATTAGTAAGAGCGACGATTTATTGATATTAAATTGGATTGTCTAACAAAATGGAATTATATAGTTTTTAATAATAATATTCTTGTTTTTTTGTAAGTTGTTTTATTTCTCCCATCGATCGATTCTTGCAAAGTGTTCGTTAGAAACCCACTAGTTTTTTTTTGCCTTTGATATACATGTCAGCCATCGATTTTCAAATGCAATAATTATGTGAAAAAGGTCGGGTAAAAATAAAAAGTTTATTTTAAATTGTGAAATAGTGTGACAAAACTGAAAGGAAAATTGACTATTAGAGTAATGTAATTTCAAGATAAAAATTCTTACAGAGTAGAAAAAACTAATTTAGCTTCAATTGTACAAGTTTAAAACTTGCGTACTGTTTGACTCATCTAAAGCGATATTTTTGTTAAAAAAGTTAACAATTCTGAAAGAATGTGTGTAACGAATCAACATAAAGCACGTATATATGGCGTATCTCTCGCGTACACTTATGCATTAATGCAAAAAGAAATTTTCATGAGACAGTCAAATATGTAATTTTATTTCATTTTCTAAAATATAATTTTGATAATTTTTTTTTCGTTTACGTAATTATTTGTCTATAAATTTTATCTTCTTAATTATTAAAAATTAATTATATACTTTTTAAATGTTATCCAGTTTACACACATGAACCATAGTATAGACAAAATTTATTTTTGGTTACTAACATTTTTAAATTCAACTTTTTTTTTTAATATTCGGCTTCAACGCGTACATGCTACACATTTGAAATCCATACCGGCCGTTCGAGAATTTTAGTGCATAAACATAATAATAGTTATTAAAAAAATACGAATAAAAAAGAAAAGTAAGATCATATGTAAACTTTTACATTAAAAATTGAATCCTGTTTGTCGCGATTTGATCGATGTGTAGTAGAATATGTTAATATTCTAAAAGTGACTGTGATGCATGTTTGCGATTTTACTGACAGGACTGTTAAACCCAATAATCTTTGAACACAAATTCAGCACATATTTTAAAAGTTTTTTCAAAACTAATCCTAGTAAAATTATATTGTTTTCTGAAATCTACTTCAAAATCTGCATTTCTTAGTTTCTATGACTATTATTTTTTTCTCCTTTACTTATTATTGTAAATGAAAATTCCTTAAATTTGTATGCATTGATAGTGTACATATTCTCTTTAAAAGGGGCAAAAAAGTTTCTTTTATGGAAATCCAAATACATATTCTATTTTGATATATTTAAATATATATCAAAATAAAACGTTAAACTAAAACTGTGTCATTCTTCAATCTACGTATCAAATAATTTGTGTAATATATAATTAGAATAAACTAAAATAATTTTTTATAATCTCATATTCCTTTCAAGTATGGTTTATACAATTCTAACGTATATCAAAACTGTATTATAATTTAAAAAAAATTAGTAAAATTTTTAGAATATTGTTTATGTTATTTTAAAAAGTACTTCTTAAAACCTAAAATGTAATTAAAAGCATTGTACTATTTACAAAAAAAGAATTTTTTATTTTTAAAAACTCAATGAAGTTGTTATAGATTTTATCTGCAAGAAATGAATTATCAAATGTAAATGATACTTTAATTACAGTTGCAGTCCTGAAATGTCACGGAAAATCGCTGAGCTATTTATGTATAAAAAGATAAAATTTGCACGTCGATTATAAATGTTTCTGTAAGG
Organism: Ormyrus rosae; assembly: GCA_035047165.1. Classification (NCBI taxonomy): domain Eukaryota; kingdom Metazoa; phylum Arthropoda; class Insecta; order Hymenoptera; family Ormyridae; genus Ormyrus; species Ormyrus rosae. The sequence continues at coordinate 707,061 of JAWWML010000031.1, read as the reverse complement.
CGCCTTGGTAAATGTCAACCAGGGCTCTGTATGTGGGTACTGCATACGTTATTACAAATATTTAGATACAAAGTAAATCTAACTGATGATAGAAGTGATAAGTATATTATTAATACATGATACTATAAAAATATATATATTATATTGAATCGATGATCATATTGAATGAGATGCAATTTTTGGTACAATAAACTGAAGAAATCTATTACTGTGTTAAACTTTTTCATTTTACACTTTTTAATTATATTATTTTTTTCAATTTTATATTTAATCTAATTTAATCGTTTTTTATTCAGCTTTTTTCTTTATATTCTATTTAATATATTCATAAGTTAGAAATTGGTTTTACACATTTACAACATTGTTACACATTTATTTAACGCATTCTTTTAAAATTTTTCCGGCTTTATATTACTTTAGCAAAAGTACAAAAATTCCAACAGAATGCATAATAATCAAGCATGCATATTCATTCAGCTACATAGTTAAAAACATTTTTTTTTAATTTAATCTTGTTAATATCTATTCGAATAAAATTAGTTCTATTTGTTTAAATTTACGCATGTAAAAAAACAATTAAAAAGTTCAGTGACAAAATAACCAATCAGTTGTAAAACATTTTAGTAATTTTCCACCTTTTTCCTGTGTTATCTTACTAAGAACTCGGCATTTAAAGGCACTATCAACGCATCAGCTGACGTATCAGGTATAGCATTAAAAGTTTGCGCATATATGTAAGCACATATGGTTATATACGATCCTACAGCTGCGGAATGAGACCAAACCTAACCCGACAAGTCGCGAGTGAACACTTCGCTCTTTCTACTATCCGCTATTGTATCGGCCTTTAAAAAAAATTTTCGATCAAACAACTGAAAGATATTCTACTTCTGCTGAAATTTTAATTTTGGTAAGTTTCAAAAGAGTTACATTAAATTCTTCGGCTTGGATTAAAAATTATAAAAAAGCAAAAATGGATTTAGTAGAAAATAAGCACTGAAATCAATTACATAGTTGTTAAAATGCGCATGAAAGTATAATTTTCTGGCAACTATATTAAGCAAAAGTAAAACAGTAAAGGATTATTTAACTGTATGAGTAACAAATATTTATGATTTTAATCAATAGTTTTTTTAAAAAGTAAAATGGCTAACTAAGAATATAAGTATAACACTATAACGAAGTTTTAAAAAAAGTGTGTGTAAAAATACTTTAAATTCCCGGTCTCGCGTAACTGCTCTGTATTAAAATTTTTTTATCAGAACGAATTACATTTCAGTTGAAAGCTTTCAGTTCATAATAAGGAGCGGTTTCCGCAATAGTTATGATAATCACAATTAAAATTTTTCCAAACCTATTTTTATTGAAAACGAATATATTTTTTTATTTTAAAATAACTTAAACTAAAATTTACAATTATTTTAACAATTAAACGTATATACCTAAAGCACTTTACTTTTTAAAATTAAAATAAAATTTTTATTTTGGTATTGAATTAATGAATGTTAAACGATATCACAAGCAAAAACATTCATTAGATAATGTAATCTAGATAAGTAAGAGATTATCGTGTTTACAATATTTCAGATGCTGTAATAAATACCTTTTTTGCGTTTTTTGCAAAGTTGAAAAATTAAAAATGGAAAATGAAGTTCAGCCTACAGTTCTTGTCACTGGTTTTGGACCATTTGGAAATTATAAAATAAACGCCAGTTGGGAGGCGGTAAAATTTCTTCCAAAACTAATTGAGAGCAACGAAAAATCCTTGAACATAAATCTAGTTATAGAAGAAATACCTGTTGCTTACAAACACGTGTCTTATAAAATCAAAGAATTATGGGAAAAACATAGACCCTCTGTAAGTATTGTCAAACTTTAGTGTTAAATTGACTTTTATCTTTCGTTAATTTTTTAAAAATTGACAAAAAAATGCCTTCTACAAAAATTAAAGATTAAAATATTATAAAATGTCAAATGTAAATTACATTACAAGTGTAAATGTTTTTGTTCAGGTGATCATACATGTAGGTGTTAGCTATTTAGCTGACTGCTTGGTAATTGAAAGCCAAGCTAGTAGTAAAGGATATAATCGACCTGATATACTTAAGAAATGTCCAGAAGAAAAAGAAATTGAAGAACGAATTTTAAAATCGAAGTGTAATATTGAAAAAATATGTGAAGTTATTAATAAAGATTCACATGAAACAGGCATTAAAGCTTGTGTTTCCACAAACGCCGGCAGATATCTGTGCGAATATATTTATTATCAATCACTTTCTTTAAACGAACCACTCGTAGTTTTTGTCCACGTTCCCGAGCTGCACAGGTACTCGAATATAAAATCTGCCCAAGGGCTTTTAAAAATTATTATTCATCTAATTGAGTGTGCATTGGAAGAAGATTTTCGATAAAAAATAAGATACTTTATTTGGACGGCATTTTACAAATTTCTATTTCTATTTTTACAATATCGTCCGCATGTATATTTTTAATAAAAAAACAAGTAACTTAACTTATCGCTTATAATTACTCAGCCTATCAATCTCCAGGTGTGAATTTCGTCCTGACTGCCACTATGTTATTTTTTAATTCACGCGAATATGGCTTTCTTAACATTTCAGCAACATGACCCATTTGTATTGCACAGTCAGGATGTAAATTTGGTGGTAGTAATGTACATTCTCTTTCAAAAATTAATGCTAATCCGTCTAATAATTCGATAAAGCCAAGTTGTAATGCCGCACGACGTAATCTATTAAGTTCCTGAAATTAAAAGAAATTATTTTTATTATTTTTTAATACTTTTTTATGATTTCTATTTTTTACCTTTTATTTTTTGAATATTAAAAATTACATTATATATACTTACTTTGTAAAAGTTTTGCGTTTTTTCTGGCAGCTTTCTGGCATGCCTGAGTATCTTCTGAATGTCAGATTGTAAACCAACTTGTCGAATCCAAGATGGTGAAGTCTGTGAATAACTTCTTTTTTCTGCTGGTCTGACAGGAAAAGTCATATCACTATTTTTATTAACCGCAGAATCAATGGGTCCTAAATTTCGAAAATTTCCAAGCCAAGGAACTATGTCTGATCCATGTTCAAGAACAGTCAACATAAGATTAGACTTCTTTTTAGTATCTGCCCAGGAATAAATAAAACCATACCAGTCTGTATCTAGTAAGCATAATGCTGCCATATTCTCAACCTGAAAATGGACCCATTTATAATTAAGTTATTAATTTATTAATACAGTCTACTTTATAAAATAATAAAAAATTCTAAACGGCAATATTTACTTTTAAGGCACCATGAAGTAAAACACAGAAGGAAGGTATTTTTCCTTCATCTGGACCATCTTCATTTTCAGATTCATCTTCAAGAGAAATACCTTGCATACTAGGAGTTTTTTCTGTAAGCAATGGCAAAACTAAGTGTCTTGAAATCGAAGTTGGACTACCTACATCCGCTACAGATATAAAACCACAAATCTCAATAGTGCTTGATATGTTTAAACCTGTTAAAATCTCAAAATCAGATTTCATTGTCTGAGGCTGTAATAAAAAAATATTTTAAATGTATTAATAAGTACGTAAATAAAAAAGCAGCAATTGAATTTCTACACCTCTCTTTTATAAGAACTTACAGTTGGTGGAGGTAATAATACAATACGTGATCCAACATGTCCACATTTTAGATATCCTTGAAATGAAGTAAAATTAGCCTCAGCTAACTTTTTAAAACAATCTGTAACTGAAGAATTAGACAATTGTCCTTCAGGTACAAAAAGTATACTGTCATTTCCTGCTAGATCAACTAATTTTTGATAGAGGGGCAAAGAGTTCATTAAACTAGGATCTGCAAAAAGTAATTTTATAACAATATATTAATATTTAATAAATTAGTAGCAAAATTTTTAATTTAATAAAATACCAACAAAAATTAATATTACCTGACTGACTGGCTATACAAACAAGAGATAATTTTCCTGGATATGGGAATGGCAATGGAAATGGATTTGTTTCTCTTGGGAAATTAAGAGAATTCAATGAATCTCCTAAAGACATATGACCTACACCAGGATTGCCATCAGTTATTAAAATTACTTGGCAAGCTGTACTATTACCCCATTCAGAAATTATTACATTATTTACACCGTGCAATGCAGCTTCTATACAAGTTTTATCACACTCTTCTATAGTTTGTAATTTTGATCTTATCATTTCATAATCTCGAGTAAATGGACAAACAACTTCATAAAGTGAAGAAAATACAATCTAAAACAAACATTAATATTAATTTTTACACATTAAAAATATTGTATAATCTAAAAAAGAATTTTACCAAGGAGACAAATTCAAGTTTTGAATGAGCCTGTAGGTAATCTAAAGTAGTATTTATTCCTTGAACAGCCAAATGATGTTTAGTTAGTTGCTCTCCTTCGGTTGCATTTGGACCAATAGGTCTTCTCATTGAGAGAGAGACGTCTAAAGCTATAACTGTAGGCATTTCTATTTTTATTTTAAATACTTAATGCTGTAGTATCATCTATTTTATTAAATAATATTGCTAAAAATTTAGGTTATGTATAAAATAAGTCTACAAAGTAAACAGTTTTTTTAGAAAAAAAACATGATATTCTTTTTTTTCTAATATTTTCTATTCCTCTTAATTAAATAGCAAAATCTCGATCAGCTATTTATCACATATCACATAATTACAAAACAAAACTGAAATTTCCGCAAAAAAACTGTTGCCATTAATGCCATTCCGGCAACTGCAAGCTGCAACATTACAAGGCTTAGAAACATTTAAGGTTATGTTCAATGTTATTTCAGGTAATCGTTTAGTATTAGCAAGTGCAGAACAGTTTTAATAAAATTCATTATGAAAACATGAAAGATTATCGAAAATAAATAACTATTTTAAAAAATAAAGCAATTTACATGGCTAATTGACAAAAAAATGATGAAATTAATGTTTTCAATTAATTGCAAAAATCATTTGATTGTCAAAGAAATTTTCCACTGTGGTACTCTCGCGCAACGATACACAAACACTTTTCATCACCGCGTGTTAAATTATTTTGAAGATAAATTAAAAACTGACAAGAATTTGAAAGGAGAATTGAAATCAATGAGACCAGTAGAAAAGAACTTTGAAAATATCGAGATAACAGAGGTAGATTGTGAAGCAACTAAACAAAAATTGAAACAAATTTATGAAAAATTAGCTGAGCTAAAAAATGAAAAAGACTTGCATATAAGCGAAGAAGAATTTTATGATCTCGACGTAGAATGTTTTTCTCTTTTAAACTGCATAAGTATTGTAGAGATTTTACAACTATTAAATGCAATGTTAAAGTATAGACAATTCAATTATGAAAAATCATTTTTTTATGACAGAGCTATAACTTTGTTGATGAAAGAAGCAATAAACAAATCTTTAAATAAGCATGAATTGGTGCAACTTCTATTTTTCATTTCATTAAAACGTGATAGAATTAATTATGTTAATTATTTAGTGCCAATTCTACCACCCATAAGTGAATTACCATTATTTGAAAAATGTGTCAGTGCTAATATATTTAATAAATCATCTATAAAACTACCATCTTCTGAATCAAAGCATTTAGAAGAAGTAATAGAAAAAGAGTTTGACAAATTAATAACTGATTCACAGCTGCTTATTCCTTTGTGTAAAGCAATAATAAAGAGTCAACCAAGCAATAATTTAGCACTTGAGAACTTGAGCAAAGCTATTGAAGATCTAAACAAACCATTAGACTTTAAGACTATGTCTTACATACTAGCTTTATATGCAGAAGCTCTTTTACTTGAGCCAAAAGCAATTGATATATTAGTTATAAATTGTATAAAGTTACTACAGGAGGACAATGAAGCTACTGAACATAAATTAAATTTGAAAGATATAGATATGTTTTTATGGAGCATAAGCACTTTGGGCCTTATTTTGACACTCAATGAAAAAATGATTATTAGGAATTATGTGGAAAAAAGGTTTCAGGAGTATAAAAGTGATGAAAGTAAATTTATCCTAGTAAATACAATTTTATGTTTACATCTTTTACGATGCTGGAGCACAAAGGTAAAAATGCAGAGGATATTCAAATATTAACTTTTTTTTTTATTAGAAAATGTGATTTCATTATTAAATTTTTTAATTAAAATTTATTATTGTAAAAAAGTTTTAATTATCACAGAATATTTGTATTAATTTCTTTTATATTTTTTTTTAAATAAAATATACTAATCAATTTTATGTTATATTTAATTAATTTTGAAGAATTTTTTGTAGAATTTTTTGTGACTAGTCTTACTATGGTCTCATTGTGTAAAAGCACTGAAAATATTCTTTTACAGATTATAAAAATATGTTTGGTAGAAGGGCTGTTTATCCCACTCTTGCAAGATAATGTTCATTGGAAGATTAAATCTCGATTACAGCTGCTTATAACTCAAATAACCCTTGAAATGAAAATGTATGTTCCAAATAAAAAATTACTTCAAAAGATTAAAATAGGGTTTAATCCATCGAAAAACATATTGACGATAGTAGACATCGGCTCGTCATTGGTGAACCAAAATATCGTCAAGCATTCCACGGTGGAATGTCCAATCGACACAATTATAATACCAGGAGTAACTTTATTCACCGAAAACGAGTAATTTTTTTCTTGTTTTCTACGTACTGGAAATGTTTATTTTTATTTATTTATTATTATTTTATATATTTATAATATATAATTTTAATGTTTACGTAAGTACGTTCTTTCTTACAGTATATATCATGTAGATGTGCTGGATAATTTAACGTGTTTAAAAAATACAAATATTCCGCATGGTTTGATGAACTTAAAGTTACGCCTTCTGTCACGATTGAAATATCGACAAATTTTAGTAAGGATTAAAAATTTTCATACATCTATATTATTTCTATTTAAATTCTAATAAACACGTTTAATTTTTTCTGTATAGATTAATGGAGATATTTTTAAGAATGATCCGGAAAACGCTCGATCTATAATTGAAAAACATATTCTGAATTATATAAAATATGGAAAATCATCGTCATTGCGTGGCTCTATTGTACAACAATAGGAATGTAAATAATTATTTTATATCACCAGAAATTATGTAAAAAGAAATTATGTAAAAACATATAATGTAAAAAAGTTGTAGCTGTTTTGTTTTAAACAATTGTAAATACATTAAAAAGTTGTAAATATTTACAATTTTTACAATATTTAATTTTTATTTTAATTTAATAATTGTAGGTTTGAAGCCTTTAATAAGGCAAAACATTTTTAGCGAGTGTAGAAAAAATTTTTATTATTTGAAAAAAGTACAAACTGCAAAAATTTGAACTTTCCCGCTTTTTCCCAGTGAATACGATTTTTTTAAATTGATTAGGTTATGTTCGTTTATTTACATCGACTGAAGAAGTTAATCTTGAACATTTAAAATAGTTTATTACTAATAACGCGGCACCTAAAATGAGATTTTTGATAAATTAAATTAAAGAATATGTTAAAATTAAGATTATTAACAAGTTATAAGAATCAAAATGTTGTAAAAAAATGTGTGTGCTGCTACTATAATAAAATACCATACAGACAATCATTTCAATACAGAATAATAAATTATTTTGAAAATGAATTTACAAATACATATAAATCAATAAAAAGGTTAGAAATATCATTAGCAGCTAAGGAAAATATTCCTGAAATTAGAAATCTAAACAAAAAACTGAAATTAATATACAATGAACTTTTCTATTTATCTAATACAAATACAAAAATAACTGAAGAAATTTTATATGATTTTGATACAAAATGTACCTCAGTGGTAAATTTATTGACACATTCAGACATTTTAAGATTATTAACTGCATTTTTTAAAGTCTTTCCAAGGTATTTAATAAACATGAATTTTTATAACAAGACTATTTTGATCTTAATAGATGCTGCAGATATGAATCTTTTAAATAAAGAAGAAATCATAGAGCTTTTCTTTTTTTTATCTTTGCAAAAAGAGAAAGGCAATATTTATGTTAAGTACTTGAAACCACATATACCAGATTTAAATGAAATGTCATTAATGGAAAAATGCATCATTTCTCTGGCTTTTTTTAAAACATCTGTGAAACTTGAACCTTTTCAGTCTAGAATAATGGAAAAAGAATTAGAAAAAAATTGTGCTTATTTAATAAATGATCATCAAGCTCTCGTATCTCTATGTAAAATAATAAGAATTAGTGGTGTGAGTGAGGAACTAAATTTAGAATATTTAAGTGAAGCTATTATGAAATTAGATAAATCTTTTAGCTTTACAACTACAGTTCATATATTGGCTTTATATGCAGATGCACTTGTCTTTCATTCAGAAGTAATTAACTATTTATTAGCAGAATCTGTGGATACAATTAAAAAAAATAATTATAGTATAAGACTTAAAGATGCTGACAGATTTTTCTATAGTATAAGTACTTTAGGTGTGACTGTGACATCTGAGATGAAAAATGTTTTTAATATATTTATGGAGCAAAGATTAAATGAATTGAAATTAAAACAAAATTTAGGTCTATTAGTAAATAGTTTACTATGTCTCCATATGCTTCAATGTTATAATACTAATGTAAGTCGTTAAGCTATTTACATGTACTTTTATTTGAAAAATATTATTACTTACTTATTTATAGATTATTCAAAAATGTTTTCATGAAAATATTTTTCGACCCATCTTTGAAGAAGTACATCACTGGAAAGTTAGAGGTCGTTTTCAATTATTAATAAGTCAAATGGATATTGAATTAAAAATGGTTATTCCCAATGCATTAAAAAAACAAATAAAATTTGGGTACACCTCTTCTAAAAATTTGAAGGTTGTAGAAGATGTTGGATTGTCATTAGCAGATAAAGGAATTGTAAATACAACTATAATAGAATGTCCAATAGTTACTTTATTAATTCCTGGTGTAACTTTAAAAACTAAAAAAAAGTAACTAATTTTTTTAATTCTATGACTTTTAAATGTTTATTTTTAATAAGAAAAAATATGCTTTTATTTCTTTTTAAAGTAAATATCATATTGATGTTTTGGATAATACAACATGTTTAAAAAATACAAACACCCCTCATGGTCTGATGAGTCTAAAATTTCGACTTTTTTCATGCTTGGGTTATCATCATATTTTAGTAAGTACTTTATAAACTTTTCTATTGAATTTTGTAGAATGTTAAATTTAAAAATTGCATTTATTGAAAATTAGAACATACTTTACTGTATAAATTTTTATTTTCAATAGATAAATGGAAATATATTTGAGGAAGATTTAATTAAAACAAAAATCACCATTGAACAACAAATTTTAAGCAGCATGAGAAATTATGAATGACTTAAAAATATAAATAAACAAATAAAAGTATAAAACAAACAAAAGAATACAGTGCATACAGTGAAATTCAAATACAAAGATAAAAATTTGTGAAGTTTTTGTTAACTTTGAACTTAAACTAGTTTTATATAGATTTTACATTTTGTTAAAATATTGTAAATATTTTAAAATATTATCAAAAACATTAATTTTAGAATAAACTGAATAAGAGTATAATGTGTATTTTAATTAAAATAAATTTTCAATTGTATAAAAATTAACATTTATTTAACATAATGCTATTGACGAATTTTTACAGAATTTAGTAGTCTTATAAGTAAAAGTTATATTAACTTAAATATAAATATACACATAGCTTACATATGAACTTAAATATACAGTGATCCATCTGCAGGTCCTAAGTATCTCATTGAGATAAGTGTTACATCAATTAAAGTCCATACTCCAAGACCACCAAAACTAAATAGTTTACCAATACCTTCCTGCCAGTGGCCCAGATAAAATCTAATATTGATTTAAAAAAAATATATATAACATTATCATATTTTCACCTTCAGAGAAATAAATTAAAGAATTTTTGTTTCTAGTTTTTAAACAAGTTTGCAATTTACCTGTCAGCTCCAAATCCACCTAGTGTTACACTCAACATAAGAGCTGTTGACCACCTATAACCACCTGTCCAATTACAAGGTAAATTTTTCAAAAATTTTCTTCTTCCCAAACACAAAATATCAGGTTTCACGGTACAGTTTGTTCTATAAAATTTTAATATTCAGTTAAGAGATATTAAAATTAAAAATATAGAATCACGTACAAATTTAATTTTTAAAAATCTAACCGGTAATATTGCTGTGGAGACGCAACAGAACTACAAGAGTTTTTCTGGTGGCAATCATGTTCCCAGTGCTCAGTTTGATAACAGTATCGACAGATATAAGGTTTTGCAAAGTTAGTTTTTCCCTAAAAATATATGTTATTGATAATTAAAAAATAGTTTCATAGTTATTTATATTTTAATAAAAATATTGAAACAAATACTCACTACACAGTCAACTTGCTTTAGCACAGTGCAATTGGCAGTATAAGAAGCACCATAATGAACACAATTTTGATCTAAAGTGCATTTCAAGCATCCAACATTTAATTCAGTACATGGACTTCCAACTGGACAAATATTTGACAAATCTTCCTAAAAATTAAAAATGTTATTATTATTAAAATAAGGACAAAAAAAAGAAGAAGAATTTTTATATTACAATTCCTGCTTTTTTATTTGCATATCCAGGTGTAGAATTGGCATCAATATAATTTGATGCAGAATCTATAAATATTAAAATACTTTGTTAGAATAACATTACTAATAAATTTTAATCAATAAACACTTTAATATTTATAAACTAAGTAATGGTCATCAAAATGGTATTAACATATTATTTTATTATTCTACAGCTGTTTCTTAATAATTAAGTAACAGTTCATTTTAACAATAACAAAATAAAGTTTACAATATACTTATAATCAAAAATTATATTTTTATCTTACCATAACCCATATGCGCTTGTTTAACCGTCGTGGATAGAATAGCTAGTATAATGTAAATTACATTTTTCACGTTGATTCGAATGACATGCATACCGATTTAAAATTAAAATAAGTAAAATGTGAAGTTAAATCGAATGAAAGAAAAGAAGGTAGAGATAAACACTTATCAAATACGACTGACGATGCATATCAAAATAAATCGCTTGTACTGCAGTCAGGTAAGGTTACATGCCTACTGTGTACTACTTGTTAAAATTTTGCTGGATTTACCGACTTGAATTCTGTTTTATCGACATTTTAAGATCATTTTTATATAAAATCTATAATAAATACCACAATTTACTTTCTTTTTCCACTTTATCACAAAAAATCTAAACTTAAAGTTCATTATCTGATATCTACAATTTAATATTTTTTTTTAAATTCTTAAATTTTAAATATAAAAATTATACAATACATTTCATCGTGCATCATACATATTATACATGTATGTATTAATTTATAAATAATATTTATCAAAATTATATACTAAAATTTCTATTAATTATCAAATGTTTCTTCTAACTTATTTTCTATTCCTTGACTGTTTCTTAATTTTTTTTCTTCATATCTTCTCTTCTTTAAATTTAAATAAGCTTTCTTTTCATTTAATTTCTTAATCTTTTTCCGTTTTTCATTATTGTCCATTTTTAAAATTTTAATACAATTTTTGTATTTCAAAATTTTTAAATCATTATCATCTGCTTCTAAATTTAATTGATATTTTTCTTTTTCTAACTCTTTTATAGACAAATTAATTTCTTCAATACTCATCTGTTTCTTTTTGGAATTAACATATGGGATGTTTGTAGTTGTTAAACTATTTTCTGGACTTTCATTAATTTTGTTTAAAAAATGCTTCAGTTTGCAATCTAAAACTTTTAAATCAGATTCAGGCTTTGATGATATAGTAGTCCTCCATCTGAACCAAAACTATAAAAAAAATATCATATATAAGGGACTTTATATATATATATATATATATATATTGTAAATTAAAAAGTAATTTCAAATTATAACTGCTGTGTACATACATTTTTCCAACTTTCTACTGGCTTTTCAGGCTTCATCTTATTTAACTTTTCTCCCAAATCACTCCATAATTGTTTCTAAAGCAATATTTTATTTTATTAAATTAATTTTAACTTAAACTATGGGTATTTTATGAGTCTTTTACTTACTTCGTTATCTTTCGTACTACTGTGTGTTACCAATTCTGGATTTTCAATGATGTAATTTATCATAGCTTCTTTTTGTGCAGTGGTGATATGTCTACAATAAAAAAATATTTAACTTAAACACATTTTTCAATTTTTCCATGAAATTAATAAAACTATTAAAGAATATACTTACGTTCTGAGGATTTTGGAAGATTCATTAGATGATGTGTCATCCGATCCAAATAATTCTTTCATATTTTGTTTTGATTGTTTCTGACTTAGAGAAATCATTTCTTAACGAACTATAAAATTTTTGCAATTTCAATATAATAATAATTATTTTTATAATTTAATATTTATATTGACGTTTTTGAATTAAAAAGTGAATTCAATTTATAATACTAATGCAAAATCATTAATTTATAAAATACTCTTTTAAAAACTTTTATAAATAATGCTAAATAAGTAGTTAGAAAAAACAATTGCAGTCAGAATAAATTTACTTCAAAATTCATATAATTAATTTCTTATACTTTTTGTTAAATATAAATTTTATATATTAATGTCCGATTCATCAAAATATCTTCTGTCACATTTCACATTGCAGAATTTTCAATACACTTACTTGCGGACCTTTACGCCATACGAGCAATTGACAACTATTTTCAGCGGTAGCACAAGCGACTGACGCGCGTAATTTCTTTTTTATTCTCAATATAAATATAAAAAATCTACTTTTTTTATTTTATACTTTTATGTCTGATTTATCAAAATATCTTGGCACATTTCACATTTCAAAATTTTCAATATTTCAATACACTTACTTGCAGTTTGCAGCCCTTCACGACTTAGGACTAATCGGCTAAATCGGCAACAACGCGTCTGGCGCGCGCGACTTGTAATCTCAATATTTTTCGCATCCGATCCTGTTTTGTTTTTTTTCCTTGTATATATAATATAAGCTTGTGCTCGCACTGCTCGCAGTGTTGTTAGAGAAAATCTGAAGCGCATTGCCCTATTACGAGTCGTGTCACATCAAGGACTAGTTTGTTATTATTCTTTGAACTGCTGCGAAGAAATATTCAGGTTGCCGGAAATTGCATAAACGTGAATATTTTCCTGAAAATTTCTGCGTAAAGAGTAGACTGTGTATTGTCATTAAACGAAATGGATAAGAAGTTTTTAAGCTTAAACAGTAACATGAGCTTATCGCAACCAGCAGCGATGGCTGATAATGCAAACGATGGGGATAAAAAAGATGTGAAAAAAAGGTGAGTATAAAACGCGAATTATATATGCAAGTTTTGATGTTTTACTAATTTTTAATAGGAATTGCAGTAACATCGTGTCATTTGCTCAAAAGCAGGCTCTTTTGAAATTTATGGACGAGAATAAGCAATTGGCTTTGCCTAATTACAAGAATGAGGTAAAAACATGTTATCAAGTAAATATAACCATATCGTAATTATAATATATTTAAGAACAATACTATTTAAAATTTAAAAAAATAAATACTATTTAAAATTTCGAAATCTAGAAATAATAAGTTGCAAATTAATTTAATGAAATGTAATAAAGGAATTATATTAAATTTATCATTTGTATAATAGTATTTAAAAGTTCTAAATAAAGTTAATTGTAATTGTATTTTTAATATTTTCAGGATTTATGGAAAGCTTTGACAAATATTTTGAATAATCTAGGTGAAGGTGCTGTAAAACCCGCTGAGCATTGGCAAAGAGTAGGTTTCAGTTGATTATTACTTTATTTATTGATGTAAAAACTATTTAGATAAAACAGTTAAATATTTCTTATAACTTTTTTTGTTAAATAAGCTCAAAAAATACTTTTACTTTAAATTTTTATTTGCTTTTCTTAGGTTTGGAAAATATGGTGTACTAAGGTTCAAAAGAAAAGAAATGATCTCAGTATTACACTACTTGATTTACAGCTCTTGACCTTTTTAAAAAGTGTTGGTGAAATGGAATACGAAATCAAAAATTTAAAGAATGTATTATGTAACTTTATTACTAACACTGAAATGAAACTAGATTACAAAGAATTGATTTCAATAGCTGAAAAAATTCCTGAATTAAAACAAACTGAAGCAATAATTAATCAAATTAATTATCTTCAAGAATTAGAGTTAACGGAAATTACTTACACTTCTGATATTCTTTCTACAGAAACAAAACTTGCAATGCTAATTTCAGACAAAGAACGATTAGATCTTGAAATTGTTCAATTAACACATAGTTTAAGTCAGAATCAAAACCATATTTCAAAGCTGAGAGAACAAACTATACATGTTCTTAATGAAATAAGGAGTCATGCTAAACCTTTATTCAGTTAATAACATTTATAATACTAATATTTAAAAATTTTCGTTTTAAATAAGATAGATAAGACCTATCAAACTTGAGTTTGTTAATTGACATTTCATAAAAAAGATTAGTTTCAATGATTAAAATATGATATTTAAAACTAGCTCCTTAATTATTATTTCATAAGTTAAAAATATATAAGAATATTGTAATTCAAGATAATATTGTTTCAAATACAAAAATCTGTATAAAAGGTGAATATAAATGAAAAGTAAACCTTTAGTTAATAACATTTATAATAATACTAATATTTAAAAATTTTCATTTTATATAAGATAGATAAGACCTATCAAACTTGAGTTTGTTAATTGACATTTCATAAAAAAGATTAGTTTCAATGATTAAAATATGATATTTAAAACTAGCTCCTTAATTATTATTTTTTAAGTTAAAAATGTATAAGAATATTGTAGTTCAAGATAAAATTGTTTTAAATACAAAAATTTGTATTGAAGGTGAATATAAATAAAAAGTAATTTAATGCATTTCAGTCATTTATTTTTTATATTTTTGACATAAAAGTACATAAAACTAATGAACGTAAAATATAAATAACGTTTGCCGATAATTGAGATATATATATATATATATATATCTGTTACAGACGTGCAATTTAATCGGCTATTTTACAAAAATGGACGGAGTGAATAAATCATAGTTGTACGGCCCGCGATGGCTGGAATATAAATGTAATCATCTTTTGCACAAAACTTTTATATCAGGTATTAGAAGATTTATATTCTCATTTATGTTTTGAGATCTGCCCTCAAGCAATGCTAATTGAAGTTCGGAAATTTTCTTCATAGCAGAAGTGCTTATTCAAGTATAGCTATTTTTTTTTAGAAATTATCATATTTCTTAAGACGCTGCTTAACTTAACTTAATTTATTGCATACATAATTTCATATTTTTTTAAAATTAATTTGTTTCTTCACAAATTCAAAGTATTTATGCAAAAATTAGAATTAATATAAATATAGTATTGAAATTGATATATAAAATCAAATAACAAATTTTATATGAAAGTTCTATAATCCATAACATATTTTACAATTAATTTATTCTAATACAGTTTTTGAAAACATTTTATTACACCTTCGCTCGTACTTCAAATTGATTTAGGAACTCCGAACTGGAAGATTAAAATTCTTTTTTTTAGACCACATTATTCAACTTTTTGTAAATTTAAGGTCCGTACAGGTAAAAGTATACATATTAAAAAATTTAAAAACAACCTTTTAAAGTAAGTCTTAAAAATTACATGTTGCAGAGGTAAAAAGTACAAAATAATTAAAATGGAATTCTAATTCACTAATAAAATAACCTAAATATAAGAATAAAGATTTAACTTTACACAACCACTGTGATAGTTTTCAACCATCCAGAACTAATTTTTAAAGCAAACCTTTTAGTCCACTATGCATAATTTTATTGCTCAGTCACTTCATTCTTGCAATGATTGCGAATATTTAAATGTTGTAATATGACCAAAGTCTATTTTTTACACTATTATATTTTAAGATTTTATTGTATTTATCTATTATTTAGCAGAGAACAAAGGGCTGGGCCTAAAGAGAGAACAGATTTTTGTTAGATTTTTATGAATTTGGATAAAAAATAATTTATAATTGAAAATTCATTTGTTATGAATGAATAAAGGCAATAAATTATTTTAGAAAAACTTGAATTATAAGTTTTTTGTAACAGCAAAAGATGTATTACCATAAAAAGAAATCAAGTAAATCTGTTCTCTTTTCGGATAATAAACAATTGTCAAGAGTTTTTTAAGTTATTAATTTTATATATCATATTCTAACATCAGACTAGAAAGATAAAATTTATTAAGCTGTCATTCTAGTGAGTATCACAATGTATATTATAATGCATATTTTAGCAGTTAAAGTTTTTAAAGATAATAATGCTTTTTTACTTTTGAGTAAAGCTGCAAACTAAAAAAAACCAAACATATTTTTGACTTTGAAATAAATTGAACCCTTTAAAGCACTAGTCAAATCTAAAAAAATTACACTTTTTTGACCACGAATTTGTTTATAACAAAAAAAAAAAAACAAAATCATCCATACAGTCAAAAGGCTATATAAAAGG
This sequence comes from Ormyrus rosae, assembly GCA_035047165.1. Lineage (NCBI taxonomy): Eukaryota > Metazoa > Arthropoda > Insecta > Hymenoptera > Ormyridae > Ormyrus > Ormyrus rosae. The sequence continues at coordinate 690,416 of JAWWML010000031.1, read as the reverse complement.
AGAAAAAATGAATAAAAAGGTTGGATATGTACATCCCGTTATGACTGAAAGGGTTAATTTAAAACGAAAAATTTAAATACAAATCACGTACGTAAAAAATTATATGAAATGAAGTATTTTTTTTTTAATTTTCTAGCTTTGTTATGAAACATTTTTTTCACGCTTTAATAGCAATAATAAAAAACAACTAAATAAATAAAATTAAATTATCAAACAATACTAGTTGTCGCATTATAGTTTTTTGAGAAACAATATTAAATCATGAAAAAAATGCATTTACTCAAACGCATTATTTTGATGTTTGCATATTCTACCGTCAAAGTTAGTTTCGATGATAGATAGAAGAATACCCAATCTCCCTGATTGTCTCTGCTTAGCTCAAAATATACTTTGGGTAAAGATTTCCATTGATTTTTTTAGTAAAATTCAAACTCGTTTAATATTATTGTTTTGCAACTAGCGTGTGCAAGTAGATTGTGAACCCTACTTAACAAATGCACTTTATAGTTCATGTGATCGACGCGTATACGTCACTTACAATTCGTAAAAGTCAAGCCAACATCGAAGCTATATGTTGTTTGACGCGACAAGAATAATTCGAGAAAAGTATTACTTCCTCTAAGTATGCGATTAAATATTATTCTTAGCCATTCAATGATATCTTTCTTTACATAAATTGCAACGCTATTCATCAAAGTCTAAAAAATATATTTTCTACAGTTATTGATTTACATGTGAAGATTGAAAAACTTGCTCTTACGATTTTATTCGATCGCAGTTTGAAATACTTGAGATCTACGTATGTAATTGAAAATATTTTAAAAAGTATGCATAGATACTGTTATTAGTAGAATTTATATAAGAGATTCTTTAAAAACGCAAATGCTAATTTTACATACATTAAGATGTGTATAAAAAAATTTTTATGTATTGAAATGAAAATATTTATATCTGACCCTTCTGTATCTATTGCGCAAAGAAGGGCGTTTACATGATTATTTTATTTGCAAGTAATGCAGCGTACGTTATACTATATAGTATACATAATGTAAATAATATTTAATATTAGGTATGAAAAAGTTGATTATTTACCAAGTTAAATACATTTTCTATATACAGTACTTATGAAGGCTGAAGTGATTACTTGATATATTTTAAGAAGTCATTTTATAAAATAGAAAATAATTCATTAAAAACAATAAAAAACATATTTCGCATTTTGTAAAATTATTAAAATTGCTCTTCTACATATTTATCTTTTTAAAATAATTAATCGACCTTTTCATTCTGTCATCTATACATAACTTTTAAACGTAATAATGTTGTGGTAATTAATTACGCTAGCCCTGTCTTTTCACTGATTTCTTTGTTATAGTTGTAAAGTCAAGGATGGGTTTTGTAATTTTAATTCTTACGTTATATTAAAAGAATTGTGTTATTTTTATAAATTAAAATACTCGATTTAAACTACGTTTAAGTTTAATGGAAATGGTGATGTGAAATTTATCGATAAAATTTTCAATCAAATTCGGTTAACTTTGAAATGTTAGTAAAAGATATTTATGAAATTACTCTCATTTCATTGTTTTTCAAAAAAATATTTACTACTTACACTACTTAGAGAAAAATAATTTAAAAAGAATTTTTAACTCTTTGCAAAATAATTATATACATAATTATACACAAATGTGTATAATATGAATAATTGAAGCTAGTTCAAAAGAACTAAACATGAATATAAATGCACATTTATAATAAAAATGCAATAAACCGATTTTTCAAGCGTGAAAAAGCGAACTTTGTACCAAAAACGAAAAGCATGAATTCGTTTGAAAATTTTATGTAATCTTAAGCAGAAGCACAAGTGTGACTTTCCCGGTTGTTAAGCTAGCCATCAAACCGTCTAAACCCATCCCTGATTCTTGACTATCTCTTCGCACGAGTCAACGACGAAAAGAAATTGACCTCGCGACGTCTGTTCGCCCCGGGTCCGATCACACCAGAGATCTTTACTCAGCCGGGTATCTGACTGGTTATAGTACTAGGCCCTGTAGTCTGTTGTGAGTCCTCCATGAGGGTGTGAGTCTCTTCCTCTTGATCTGATAATGGAATAGCAGTAGAGACCTCGAGACTGCTTGCTTGCTTAGATTTCAGCTGGCTGGGCAGCTCGGTTAGTACTGGCCCGTACTGCGAAGTGGAACCCACCAGCAAGTCAGTCGATGGATTCAAACCGCCCAACATCTTTATATTCAATAGCAACGCGCGTTATAACATTAGGTTGAAAGAAAAAGGGGGGGATGGATGCAAAAAACAGCGATAAAATAAAAATATATAAGCCTCTATAAAGCGTGTACATGTTTTTATCCTTTCTCATCTTGTGGATGAGATTCACCCTTAATTACTTTTGCAAGTACCCTTTGGCAGTTTCTTTAAATACCTAAGTATAAAAAAAAGTCGCTATAAAACATTTTTTATAAAATTTCATAAAAATATCTTTTTGTAATACTGTAGGTGTTAATAATACCATATAAATGGTATATATCCGTAATTAAAATGACAAACAAAGTAGCTAAGCATTCCCATCCACAAGAACTTTGTAGTTAGCCAGACATACCTGACCACTATTGCTTGTCATTCCACCTCTAGGTGATTTTCCTCGACGGAAGAATCGTAGCCAAGCCCAAGCAAAGCCCATTAAAAGACCAATTAACATCATTGCAGCACCAACTGCTATTGATGCTCGTGCTCCATCACTAGACTGTTCTTTAATTTCTGTTGTGGAGTCTTTTGCTGTGCCATCAACCTAAAATATATAAAATTATAATATAAATGAATGAGTTACAATTCAACATTAGAAAGAAAAAAAGTTTAAAAATAATTATAAAACTTAATTTGACAAGAACCTTTAGGCATTTTTAAATAAACTTTGCGAAAACTAATAAGATATGGCAACAGCTTATATAGGTTTTATAGGAAGAAAACTTATTATAAAATTTAAAAAAACATGATTAGATTTTGTTAAGTTATTTACCTTTCCCCCTATTAAATTTTAAGAATGTTTGCAGTTGTAGTAATCATTTTTACAAAATAGAGTTAATTAAAATTTATTTTATAAAAGTGTACTTCTAATACCTTTTGTGGTGTTTTGGTTTCATTATCAGTAGAAACTAAATTAACAAGCATCGTTGTAAATCCAGCAACAAATGCTGCCATAGCTACAGTAAGCAGGACCCATTCAAACCAGCTTCTGGTACTGAACTTGTGTCTGGACATGATTCTGGAAAAACCTGTTCTGATGCCAAGTCCATTGTCTCTTGTGTCGTAGGAATAACCTACTGTTGTAGGTTGGTAAACTGCTCCACTTTCAGGCATTTTGATTATTGCACTCTAAAATAATAAAAATTATAAATAAATAAAATGATTATAAATCCTTTATAATCATAACACAATCTTTACTCAAGTAAAATAAGCTAAAGCAAATTTTTTTTAGAAATTTTAAACAATCATCAAACTTTGTAAATGTTAGATAATAAGTATATATAACTTTTAAGCTTTATTCACTGAACATTAAGATACATTTATAGCCACAACTCAACGGTTCGGATGACTCACTTCCTTTCCACCACCAGTTATGGTAAATCAATTAATTAATACTTATCTTATCAATTTTGAGGACACACTCAATCTTTGCCAACCAAGCATTTGTATCATTAAATCTAACAGTACTGCATCCAAATTGATTCAAAAAAATATTTCAAACCTCAAACCAAACAAATACCAGCAATATAAAATATTTAAAAAAAAATGACACAAAATTAAAAAAGCCCAATAAAGCACAATAATACCATTCATAAATAAGCATTCCACTTATTAAGAATTCACTTATAACTTAGATTCTATTAATAATTACAACTCTCAAGGTTATCAGCTATACAAACAGGTAAAGAATACTTGAAAATCATCTTATCACAGCAGGGAAAGCCAAGCATACGCACTCCAACCCACACCTACTCACTGGCAACCACCAGCGCACCTACCACCACCTGTCAGGTCCCTTCTCCGTCCAAAAGAAGCCTCGGAGTCTCAAAATCCAGGCAAACAAAGAGCAGAACGGCACTGCACTACTGCGCGTCTACACAGCGCGCAAAAAATCTGCATCTCATCGCTCACGCTGGCGCAGCACCTTTAAGGTTATAATCGATTGCGCGCAGGCACGAAAAACGCATGCATCTCCCTGCCTCGCTCTACCAACACGTACACGTTGACGTCGAAGAAACCAAAGTAATCAGCAGCAGGCAGCAGCTGCGAAATCTCGAGCGTCCTGTCCTTTTTGCCTATAGTTCGCTCATGTCCCTTTCCTGCTGGATTGTCCGCTGCTGCTTCTCCTCCTTCGGGACACACGACGGCGAATGCGTTGCAGTTCCGATTTTGGAGATAGCCGATCGTCCGGACGAGAGAAAGACGGCGAATGAAAGGACGCGTGTGATTCGATAAAAATTCGGAGCGCGTTCGTGCGCTCTCTCTCTCTCTGTCTGCGCCTCGACGACTGTCTGTGCAGCCGCGCCTGACGCGACGACGCGAGAGAGCCCCAGGAGAGGATTCGATGACGACAACCTCTCTGTCTCGCTTGCGCGCGCAGCTAGAGACGTCGTCTCGTCTCTTTCTCGGCCACTCTAGTTTCGCTCTATTTTCTCTGTGTTGGGCTCGAGGGTTTGTTTCTTGAATAATGGAGCTTCGAGTGTGGGAGTGCGACAAGTGTAAAAAGGAATAATGATCAGTTTTTCGTAACGACTATTGTTGGCCTCTTTGGAAACGTTTTTAGTTTTCTAGAGCGTTCATAAGTATTGAATAGCATGTTTTTTCAATTTCGAAAGGAATTTTTATCAACTCAGGTATAACAGATGAAAAATTATTTGATAATTGGATATTTGATGACTTTCAGATAATATTAAACCGGTTTCTATTGTACTTTACAAGGATCGGAATCTTGGAATTTTTAAGCAATTCGAACAAAAACTGTAAATTAAAAACAAGTAGTTTTTCGATTTATATTTTATAACTCTGCGTTTTTATTATTTCACAACTCTTTGCTGCGTCGTTTACTGTACATTTTTTTATTTAATAGTTGTATCAGATATTAAAAACATCTGTTATCTTTATAGATAGATTTTATTGGTATAGGTGCGTTTATTACGATTGTAAATCATAAAGTAGCTTCCTGTTTATGTCCTTAAAAGCTTCGCACAAAATTAAATATTTTTCTCCTGCTTGAAAAAGCTATATTACTACACAGAATTGTTTAATTCTCCTGAAACGTAAAAATTTAGTTAATATAAATTTTGTTTTAAACGAATAACGTAACAATTCCGAACGATACTTTGCAATAATATCGAGCGACCTGAAAAAAAATAAGGCATAATTTTAAATATTTAAAGTTAGTATTCAAAATAAACTGAGACCTATCAAGCAAAGCTGTAGTTCATCGCTTGACGCAGTTACTCAGGGTAATGACTGCATACCTTCCTCGAAGTTTCAGAATAGGGAAAGTGATTTTCTGTGCAAAATCATCGCACAGCAATTACCGCCCTAAAAATGCATTCACGACTCGGAACAAGTTCACGGGGTTGCTAAATTTCTTAAAGAGTCAGTTCCATTTGTTATCAGAATTTGGTAAATTAATTGAAGTATTATATTATGTTTCCATTTTAATAGGACAAGTATAATTGTTTAAAAATTGTAAATGTTGATTTAATTTTATATTTTGTATATTATTTTAACGTAAATATTTAATTACAAAAATAATAATAATTGATTTTGAGGAATTTAAAAAAATTATTTTGTTTTCCAAGTTTTATCTTGAATCTTTTCAAACATTTCTATTTAATTTATTGGGAAAAGTTTATATTTTATCGATTACCTTCTCTATATTATAAATTCTGAACGCAAAAACTGCTCGCTCATAGAAATTCAAATATGGATTACTGTTATGTTGAAATTGAGTAATAAATCTAATGAAAATTTTACGTATAGAAAAATAAAAAAAAAACTATGAAATTCCGATAAATTTAAAAATTGATATTAATTTTTTAAACGACAGGTTTTCTTATCAGAGTTTTATAGTCCGAGTTACAACGCAAAAAAAAAACTAAATATACGAGCATTCATGAAAATAAAATCTAAAACTGAAAATAAATTCACAAAGATTATTTTTAGCCGCGATAAACAAAAAATGTCGATGTTGATCACGAAACATTCGTAAAGCAGTTTATATCTACGCAAAAAGTCCTTCCTGCTTGTAAATAAAAGAGAGCGGCGAAGATTTCCCGTCAGGGCTAAAGGGAAAGTAGAATTTCGTGATATCCTAACGCCAGCAAAATGGGCTACCTGTTTCCAAGGCCAAGAATAAACGATCCGCTGCTTTCTCTCCAAGGTCTTTCTGCCCGAAAATTTTGGCTGAATAATAAAACAATTAACCTGCCTGTTTTATGAGAACACTCCGGGCTGAAAAATGCGTTTATCAAACTCGCCAGAAGACTGCTTGTTCTGTAAGACAGTATTTCTTTGTTTTAGTTTTAACGTTTTTTAAAATTTACCGTTACCTCAAGCTTTGCAAAGTCACAATGGGTAAAAAATACGCGACATTAAACTTTGACAAACATCATTGAAACCCCGCCGTTTTCGCGCGAAAGGTCACACTTACTTCTAAAATAGAAAATGCAATACTCCCGAAACGAATTCCCATTTCCTTTACGTCGACGTATTTCTATCATATTACACTTTCCGACATTCTCGCCGACGCCCCTATTGTTCCACTCGTACAATCCGCTCCTGCAAGTGCTCCACATTTCAAATTGATATCAGAAAAAGAGAAATACACTCAGGTGAAAGCCTCTTCGATTCTATTCCTCTGCGCGCGGCTGTCTGGACGTGAAAAGCGTCGTCGTGTCGCTTCTGGCAGCTGTAAGTATATCGACACGCTCTCGATATATTGATAAAAGCAATAAACGACTCTAGACTCTCTCGTTGCAATAAATAATTTTAGATCAATATTTTACGAGAGGGCATAAACGTAGATATATGCAAGTATCAAATGATTAAATTTTTCGCCTTGTTAATCTGCTCGTATTCGCGCGGGACCGTTATCTCGTCGAGCGTTATCTAAAAGCGTATAAATGTACGGTTATTGATCGGCGTAGCTCATTTTTAAATCGATTATTCAATATATAACAAATCCGGGTTTATCGATTTTCCAAGTCGCGCATATATCATTTATACTAATATATTAAATAACTTAACAGAAAAAAATCTTTTATCACCCTCCTTCCCGTTACAGATTAATATTCCAATCCATCCAAAATAAAAAAAAAATTCGCAAAGCCAAGTTCGCGTATCCGCACACTGCGTCCTCAATGCAAGCTCCCCGGCGAGGCCCATTAATCACCCGCCGCGACGGCGGCCACCTTCCCCGCGCGCCGATCGAACCGCGATTCCCGCGGCGATCGCGTCGCGGAGTAAGTCAAGGTGCGAGTAGAGCCGAAGTGCGCGCGACGCGATCGCCGCCGAATGTAAGCTGCAGTCGGCGACAGCGGCGGCGGCGGCGGTGCGAATTGAAACGCCGAGCACGACGGCCGCGGAGTTGCACATTGCACATGCGCCGTTATCGCCTCGGGATTTTTGCGGATTTACGCGGCCGTCGCGCGATTCGCGTCGTGGTGCCGAGGTAGTCGAGAGTTGGGGCTTATTGGCGGCAGCGCTTTGTCGGAGGGAGCGGAGTTTTGGGTTTTTCGAGAGCTAATTCATTTTTTGTTTATTTTTTACTTTAAAAATACATGTAATAAGCTTTTGTGATCTTTCGTTTGCTGATATTATTGTATTTTACTTGAAATTACAATTAATTGTTCTTTTAATTATGCTACTTCCTTCTTAGAAATTCGGGTAATAATGAACGAATGACAGGATCGAGCTGAACTAATGTTTTATTTTATCACTATATTTTTAATACACAAAATATTAAAATTTGTGCTGCTTATTCCAACTATATAATCGACACTATTCTAATTACAGTGATTACCATCGTCAGCATACACAAAAAAACGATCTCTGAGCACTGCTCATAATTGGTCACATCTAGAACGAGAATAAAAAAAAGGCAGGATTGAGCTGTAATTATTGTAGTTGTGTAATTAGACGATGCTAATCTAATGATTATTTAAGTTAATTAGAGAAGAATGTCACATAATGCGTTTATTTACTGCCTCGTATACGAATTCATTTTAAGGCGAACTTTATAAAGGCGAGAAAAAAAGTTTCAATTAGGAAAATTAATTAAACTGACAATGGGCGAAATGTTTGTAAAAAAACATTGTACTTTAAAGTTCTACAATGACGTGTAGTATAATAGAAATAAATAATATTTTATTATTTCTACGATCTATTCAAATTTATAACATTTACGGACTCAATGCACAAACAAGCAAGGGAAATTCCGAATAAACAAAACGCGTATTATTTGATTGCGTTATATACGCTTTTTTGCGCTCATATCAGGTGTTGTGTTTACATTGCCATCAGGAGATTTTCATCGTTGGATAAGAAAATCGCGAAAAGTCGAAAAGCAATGTGGAAATGTTTTCGAAGGTCGTCAGTCTAGCTTTAAATAGTAATTTACAGTGACAAACTTCATTAATTACTTGTCCTCGCAAAATAATTTATTTTAATTGACGAGACACAGAGAAATGAGGATTAAGTGGTTTATGTTATTTATTTTATTAGCATTTCATTTTCTTGTTGAAAAATACATAATTTCAATTACCATAGTGACACACAATTATTCTTGCAGGATACAAAATTGAATAATAAACCGATGTGTTTATCAAATGTCAATATCCATGTAATCTTAAGAATAGTTAAGATTAAGTAAAAATTAAAATATATTATACCACGTAAATGATGGACGTCTTCAATTCACATTGTATTCTGAAGAGTAACTGAAAAAAATTACTGATTTAATTGCGATGCTTGAATACCAAAAACTTATTTGTGAAATATTTTTTAATGCAACTTTTGCCCCAAGAAACGAATTACAGTACGTCTGTTATTTATAATTTAAATTCTCGCTAGAAATTACATTAACAATAGCATTATTATAATTATTTCGCAGCAGCCTGTAAGGAAAAAATTGCAACCACGTAAAATGGGAGTTAGGAGAAAATCACAATTAAGAATGACGCTTCGACAACCGATGAGTAAAACTCTATTAGAACAATATACATCTTCACGCGATACGTCAATCTTCGGAAACCGTCGTCGGCTCAAAACGAAACTCCCCCGAACGCCTCGAAACTCCCTCGTCGCGCCCACAGCCCGGCCTCCAAAAACGCTTGCCCACCTTTAACAGTAAAGCAGGCGTGTGTGCTTGCGCGCCGACTGCGCAACGGCGATAAATCAAACTCGAGCACGCGCCAAGAGAGAATTGCATCCTCGCTGATTAGTGCGCGCGGAATTCGCGTGTCACTGGACTCTCTCGCGAGCGGGAACTTCCTAGGGGATATGTATATGTATGTCGCTGATCGCCGGCAATTCGGATCAGCTCTCGGCGTATAATTATCATCGCGGGGAGAATATATTCGCGTCCGCGCGTTGTCTCTTTTTTTTTTGTATTCGCGCGGAGCGGCGAGAGTGCGCACACCGGTTGTTCGCCGCAATTTTCGAATTAGTCTTCGAGCGTTGGCGGCGATTGTTGGCTGACGCGGTTAATTACCGGTCGTTTTTTTTTCTTCGGTTCGCAAAGTGTTGCTTGAAGATGATGCATTTCGTTTGTCGAGGAAAGAATTTTCGTTATACAGTGTTTCGTATTCGCCTTACAGATGATCCGCTATTATTAATTGCTTAGTAACTTTAATATCCGACATTCCGTTATTACTGATGCACTCGGGCGAGATGATTCTCACCCGAAAAATGTACTTAAAAATACTTCACCAATTAGCTTTTCCCAATTCTTCGGTAGTTACTCCTCCGGACGAAAATAAACAACTTTATTATAGAGTAAACAAAAAACCGTGAAATTATTCATCGCATACAATTGGCAAAATAGCTTTATTGCGCAATCGAGAGGCGGCGCGAAAAGTGTCTCAGAAGCCCGTAATTATAGAAATTAAAAAAAGTGACTGTCACCGCGGCGATAACAAAAGGTAACGATTACGGCTGGGAACAATGCCGAGGCTCCTCGTCGAAAATTAACAGCGCCGCGGTGCACGTAGATATTTGTAAAAAAAAAAAAAAAAAGAAACACCCGTAATTTCGCGCCTCCTCCCCGACCCAAAGCGTATTGCGCAATTAACCATCACGCGAAAGATAGAACGCGACACGGAACGGTTCGAAATTTATAACGGATGCGGGCAGTAAACTTTGTACACTCGTCGTATTATCGAGGCGGCTAAATATTTCCTATAATTATTGTACTCACGCGCGCGGGTGGATATATACATCCTGTTTGCTCGCGCGAGGTGCCGTATTCGTCGGCGTTTTTTAGTGGACTGCGGCCTGCAGCGTCGAGGTATTCGGTGCGAGGTTTTTAAGGCCGGTAAGGATTTGGGAAGAGGTGATTTTATGCTCTCGCGAGGAGCGATTATTTCCTGCGTGGAAATCGTTTTGGTATTCTTTCGAGAAACCAATGGCTTTTCTCCGTATTTGTACTTCCTTAATGTCTGCTTATTAAATCGTAAGGTGAATTAATGAAAACATTAAGGACATTTTTTTGAAAAGTTTTTTAAATCAAGACGAAGAATTGGAAGTTTATGGCGCTCCGCGACCATTTAAATTGCAAAATAAAATAATTGAAAAAAAAAAAAAAAATGAAAGGAAACGAAAAGATTATCGGCAATTTGATTTCCGTTAGAAATAACAGTCATCTAAATGCGAGTCCTTGAATCTTAAAAAATTCTGAATATTTTCCATTTTCTAAATCGTGCAGTATATCATTATACTACCGACGTCACTGGAAAATTAATACTCGAATATGTAAATCGAATTTTTACTTCGCTCGCACTCGTTAAACATATTGTCCACATTTTAATCCGCTGACATAATCAATGGCAGCAACAAAAAAAAAACCACTTCGCCGCCCATAATATTCATCGAATTCAAGCGCACCGCGAGGCAGCGGCTCCGAACTTTAGACCTCGGGAAAAACTAAACACCGACGGTCCCCCCCCGCGCCTCGCGGGTACAAACCCGTTTTCAAAACAGCTCTCCGTCGCCGCTGCAAAAAACAAGCTCCTTACCATATTTCGTAAATACCTCCGGCGTGCGTAACAGATTTACGACTCGAATCCGAAGGAAAATAGAAAAAGAAACACCCGCGCGCGCCGATATTGTTCCCGCGTGAAAAGCTGGTGAGGCGCCGCTAATAAAAGCGCGGCTTTCCTCCCTCCCGGCGGATTTGCCGGTGCGCGCCTCGTTGAGATGAGTCCGGGGAATCCCGCGAGAGCGGTTGGCTCATCGGGAACGAGGATTGCAGGGCGTTCTGCTGCGGCACTGTTCGATCGGCCGAAGCCTCGTTTTTCATGCGCGACGCGCGTTTTCCTGCTCGCTGCTGACGCTCGAATTTCGGTCGCGGATTCTCCGTAGGGATATATAGAAGTTGGGAGACGATGAGCTTTTTTTTTCGAGATCCTTTGAGAGATATTTTTAGTGATGCGATTTGAATGTTTTTTTTCTCTCGCTGCGATAACAGAGTTTTTGTAGAGGTTTTAAAAATCGTATATGGGCGTGCTTATAAATGTCGCTCCGAAATTGCGTCGGTGCAAAGTACGAAATTTTTTAGCTCCGAATATCCAGGTATCAAATTTTGGGTAAGCATAAATTAAATACTTTTCTAGCAACGGACACGATAATGAACGGTTATTACTGTTTGTATTTCACTTACACGCTGGTCATTAGTTTTCTATTCTAATGAATTATGGTGCGAAAATGGGAAGCAGTTCATCAAAGCCGTTAAGATCATTAACTTAGCAAATAAACAAATCAAAAACTCTATGAGTAATGTTCTTCCGACTGTTTTAAAATGACAATAATTTATTATACTTTTGTCTTCTAAGAAAATTGGCTTTCGTATTTTTCGAGTATTACGAGTGACAATCTTTCCCTAGTAAATTTTGTATGTATCGAGCAGTATTGTTAATGTAATTTATGATGTATTAAGAATTAAAATTTTTTTTTTTAACAAAAAATGAATTACGCCGGCCGAATAAACGTGCAAGCGGTAAATTTGTGCAAAGCTTCAAGGAAATTTTATTGACTCGCAACGCTCTACGGCTATTTTCAACTTCGTCAGAAATTAATCCCTTCTTTCGTTCTAAAAATTCTCTTTATTTGAAAGTTCTTACCTTAAGCAAATGCATCTGCAAATATTACAAGTATAAAAAGAAAATCGCTTTAAAAATTCTCTTTATTAAAAGCTCTGATTGAAAGCTCTACAAATAAAAAAAAATGTACCGGAAGAAAACCTCGATCTAATAATCTTGTAATCCACTTTATACAGCCGAACATACATTTATAATGTGCAGCACGAAAACGTGCCGTAGAACATAAAGCTCGGCACGTTCAATTCACATTCGCAAAATCTCAAACGATCAGCCGAGAGCTGAAAATTGCCCTGCTTTTCCAATTAAAATTCTCACCCTCGAAAAAGTGCAATATCGCACGCCCGGAGCACCAAACAATCTTAACTGCAAATTTATCAGCAGCAAAGCAACGAAACCCACTGCCGCTTTAGCCAATAGTAACTCAATCTCTCTCGCGCTCGTCGATCACCCGCAGCCCGGTGCAGCTTTACATCCGCGTGAACCTCGCGGAAAACTCGCGACTCCTCTCGCGGTGTCGCTCTCTCTCTCGCGTGTTTTCCGCCGCGAGAAAAGCGCGCGTCGTCCTCTCTCGCTCTTCCCTCCGTCGTCGTCGTCGGTCGGGGGGATTTCCTCGGCGCGCGCTAAACTCACACACGCGGATAGCCGCGTTGCGGCCGGTTATTATGCGCGCACGGCTGATATGGCCCGAAGGTAATTCGTATATACTATTGTTATGATCGCGAGAGCGCGAACGTACGCTAACACACGCTCTCGCACACAGAGACGATCGGCTAGAGTCGCGGCGGCGGCGGCGGAGCGAGAGCGGCGAAATATAACTCTTTGGCACTGCGCGCCGAGTCAGTCCTGCCGCGGAGTTCAAAGCGCGACGACGACTCCATTTGACGGACCCTCTTTTCTCTCTGTCTCTCTCTCTCGCCTCGAGGAAGAGACCGACGACGACGACGTGCCTTTGATTTTTGCCTCCTCGCCGCGGCGGCTCGATTTGATTTATATCGCGCGAGCGACCGATCGGTTTTTATCAGTGCGCGATGCATCGCCGGAAGCGGAGGATTACGCGCTGAGAGCTTATGTACCGTTTAACCCGACGATGCGAGCCTCTTCCTTCTCCTGCGACTCGAGACCGCGGACGGATTTCACCGGAGACGCGTCGAATTTCTCGGTTAGATGATATTTATGCCAGATATATATATAGTAGCACTGCTCGCCGTTCGTTCGCGAATTTTTGAAGAAACTAGGTAATTTTGAGTTACATAAAAAAAAAAAAGAGAAACAAACCATATACAGTGACGTGACGTAACCCGGAGGCAGAGAATTCGAAAATGGAGGAGTACAGCGTCTAAGAAACTCACGAGTCTCTCTCCGAAAATTTCGCAGCCCCGCGCGCCCGGCCAACCGGATCATCATGATAAGGATCGCGAGTTATCTCCACGAGGCCTCGGCGCCTCGCTCCCCTGGAAATCACGGCGCGGAATCACCGAGGAAGCTTATCAGCTGACTGTGCGACTCACCGATAAAAGGCGGTCCCGAGCCGCGGCGACACTTTTTTTTTTTTTTTCAATTAGCGCCGCCGCGCTTCCTGCTTCGTCTCGCGCGGCTGCGCTAAACGGCCCGCTAAAAGAGTGTTCTGCTCCGCCGTCCAGTCACTGCCCAGGAGTACAACGTCATGTCGAACAACAACTACATCGAGCTGCCGGGCAAGAACAAGCTGCCCGGCCAGGAGGCACCGAGCGTAAGCGGCAGCTCGAGTCAGGGCGGCGACGGGGACCAGCCCAGGAGGCCGAGTCCCCGGCCGATACTCACTAAGCCGGCCTCGGTGGACGACCTGCCGACGAGGTCCACCAAAGCCACGCAGATCGACGGATCCGTGTGGAGGTACTCGGTGAGTCTGGGAAATTGGGTGGTCGCTCGATGGCTTTTTAAAGTGAGCTCGCGATTCGAGAGAGCGATTTTTCAAGTTGGAGCGGTGGAGAGTTGGGGGAGAGAGTCTGAAAGATTTTTCGAGTATTTCGATCGGACGAGGAATGTAGGTAATCAGTCAAGCGGTTTTATCTTATTTTATTTCTAGGCAATTAGTAATTTGTCGAGTACAGTAACCTGTAGGTGTTTATCAAACGTGTATCTTGTGATTGGAATGCTTTGACTAAAAAAAAATAACGCGTCGAGTGTCGTTAAAAATACAATTAGTAAACGAGGTAAAAGCTTTACAAGTTACAATAAATATTTTTTACTTTATCTAATATTGATAATTAAACGGTAGCCAACAAATAATACAAACGTCAGTTTTAATAGGCAAATTCATTTGCATGTATCGAGGCGTGAATTAAGATATTAATTTTAACTAATTATTTCGTTGACGTGTTAAACAGACGGAAGTTTAGAGGTTTTAATTAACGAAATTTAAAAAAACAAGATAGACTATCCTGATAAAACACTTAGTTAAAGATGAATATTTAATTTAATTTATGTTCGATGCCTTATATCGTACATCTTATATTACTTGGTTTACCCAAGTAGTTACGTATCTTGATAATATGCCTTGATTATATTTCTACGCTTATTTTTACGAGTTTGTCGCGAAGTCTTTTAGCCAGATCGATTTAATCATTATCGAAATGTACATTATAAACATAAACAATTTTACGCGCGACCAAAACATAAATTGGGTGTCGAGGTCGTTTCATTCTTATTTAAAGTTTAGCTTTACAGCGGGAAATCATTTATTTAATAAGCAATTAATTTTCGTTAATCTTATCACAGACGTACATTAACAATATTAATACTGAGAAAAATTAATAAGTAAAATGCTATTTGTTTTCAATTCTAATTTCGTTCCACTTTTAAATGTCCAATTAAAATTCAAGGAAAGTTATACGTACAATGAGGTTAAAAATATTAAAGACAAACATTATAGCGAGAAAAATTCATGACCGGAGAATATAATAATTATTATATAATAATTTATCCAATATTTTCGTAACGAAAATATTTACAACCGCAAGGTATAATATATATTGATATGCGCGACGCGTCTAACTAAACTCGACGCCTATCTACTTGTTACATATAGTTAGAAGTACCTGTGGGTCTCTGCACGTTTTATGAATGGAAAACAACGGCAAAGAAATAATATTCGACAATCGATGTAGAAAATAAAGCTCTTACAAAATTTTTAAACTTTTTAGTTACGCTGCTCTTCCCCTCGAATGTAGGCCACTGCTTTTTAATATTCTTTTAACGTAAGAAGGTCCTATTTCCTTGAGTTCATTTCAAACCTTTTATATTCCTTCGCGCATCCCAATACATCTTGCCGCTTACGCAAACTGCAATTGAAATAAATTTCATATCGCTGCTGGAATATGTAAAAATATTAAAAGTGATAATTACGTTTATGTAATTATTACCACCAAGTTTATATATATCTTTGCGTAACTTTTAATACTTTTACAGCTGCATTTTTTATTCTAACAATATATCGAGGAATTTCTTTCCAAACAACAGGAACCCAAAAAAAAAAAAAAATAAACTCACAACGACTCGTTAATTCCCTCGTCTCCCAAAGAAGTGGGTAAATCCTTTCCCGGCGCATCTCTATATTTAGCCCGCATTTCCATCATGCATCACCGCCAATAACCGCTCCGATCTCCCGTTCCAGCGCACGCGACCCACGTCGATGGGCCAGCTGTCCCGTCAGACGCAGTTCAGCGACCTGGGCTACGGCTACGCCTTCGCCACGGCCAGCCAGAGCGAGATGATCCTCTCGCCGCGCAACCGCCTGACCAACGGCAACGGCAACCGTTACACGGCCGTGGACATGATGCGGATACCGCCGCTGCCGAATCAGTGCGCGGGCTGCTGCTGCAACTGCGCGGGCAACCAGCAGCCGGCCGCGGGACAGACGGCTCACGGAGGACCCGAGAACCAGGACGGACCCGAGGGACTGTCCTGGAGGAGGCTGCACATGAGCCGGGCCAAGTTGAAGGCCACCGCGACCACATCGGAGCTGCTCAGCGGATTTGCCATGGTGAGGGGGGATTTTGTGCGGGGATGTTTAGTTTTCTGTGGTTGATGGACGTTTCTTTTGCTGTGGATGCTTTAGCATATCCGGGATGCACGGATAGGATTCTTCTTCGTCGCGAATAAGTTAGCCGGGAGTGAGTCAAGAGTAATAAATTAAAATACCTTTGCACTTTCCTGTTGATCGACGTATTAATGCTCGGTGTCGTTTTGTTCGGCGGGTTTTCGCGGAAACGAATAAATGAAACGCGCAAGTGGCGGACTTTTTCCTGTAGAAAAACCCTATGGCTTTCGAAATGAAATTGGAAAATTTTTTCTTTAATTTTCTTGGGATCGAGTTTAGCGTCAAATTGTGAGTTAAGAAAATATTTAAAAAATTTAAAGTTTATACACTAATTGCCATTACTGTATCGATGCTATAAATAATGCGTTCGTCTATATATGAATATACTCTACACGACTAACTATCCTAAACATATTAGATACTAGACTATAAATTTACTTTTAAAGATACGCTATATTCTATTATACATCGCCCATTCAAGAGTACCAGATGATTTTAGAGATTTTAGTATAGTTGTTGAGAATATGATTTATTTTGCATGATGTTAAACGGTTTGAATCAGTTATGAGGCAACCGACTAAATATTTACTCAGTGATGTTTTAACACGTTTTTATGATTTCTACTAGGAAAAATGCACTCACAAATCTTTAAAATTAGCATAGACTATTCTTTGATACTGAACGCGTAGTAAAAAACTTTACCAAACTAATAAAATTGACTAATTTCATACTTTAGAACTGCAATTACGTTTACAGAAAAATCTACTTTGACAATAAATTAAATTACTTTAATTATTCGGTAGAATAAAAATTGTTCCACTATTTCTTTGACAATCGTAATAGCAGGTTATGTAAAGTAAGAAACCTATCTAAAAGAATGACTATTCTTCTGTTTTAACAGCTAAAAATAAAAATATTTCTCAGAAGGAATAAAAAAGCATGATTTTGAAAATTTTGCATGATTTCTTGCCAGCGTAATCGAAGCTCCAATTTCTTGAAATTTGTACATTTCAAATTCGGAAAATGTATACTTTCCTTCAATTATAATAATTACTCTTTCCACCGCTAAACCGATACAATTCCAATGTACCATTTTTCAAACAACCGCTTCCGTATAATTACTCTCAATTGGAGCAAAAAAATTGCATAAAAGCGCAATCTATCATTTCGCCCGGTTCTGAAAACTTGTCTCCAATCCGCCGGAACGCTCGAATGCCAAATAAAACCGCTAATTATCGCGCCGGCGGTATAATTAAATAAAGGAATGTTTGCAAAGGCTCGCCGCGACAGAAAAAAAAAAAATGATTTAGTACCGCGAAGAAAATGTGCTCTCGGAGCGCTCTCGGTATTATGCAAAGCGCTTAAATCGTTGAGACTAGGAAATATTTCAAACTTGACTTCGTGCATCGTGATTACCCAACGTTCCTGAAATCATTAAGGCAATGCCTATGACAATTCAGCGGCCAATCTTTCGTATCATCGCATCTCGAATTACGTAAAGATACGCATGAAAGTGCCTCGAAAAGCCAAACTTGCACAAGCTTTTGTAAAAAGAAATTGGCGAGGTCCTGCTTTCGACGCGTTTGCCGTATTTAGAATAAAATGAAAGTAGGACATTTTTATCTTTTGGTATATTCGAGTATTTTATGCGCGGAGGTGTAATACAAACTTCGGGGTTTGTTTGAATTTCCTCGAACCGCAATTCGATGACATCTATAAATTCAAATAACTAACATCACTGGTCATTATAGATTCTATACCGCAAAGAACAGGAACTTTTTGCATAATGAGCAGCAACAAAGGAGACAATCAATTAAAAATCGCGTATTAAATTCAAATCTATGTAACACCGATGTAAAGCCTTATACAATGCTAGTAATTATCTTGGCAATTAAAAGCGAGTTTTCGATTTTTTTTTTAAAAACGACAATATATATTTTTAGGTAGAAAATTTAAAAGTTTTTTCTTTTACTTCTAGGTAAGGTAAGTTTTTTGAATGTACATAAATTGGCAATTGAAGTTCATTAAATTTAATTGAAGGAAAAAGAAAATATTGCGTTCGCCTGCGGATGATTTTATTAAAAATTAAACGCAGGTATTCCGCGAAAAAAAAATATTTTTTAAAAAACCAGGAAACTTTGAATCCACAATTAAAACAATTCGAATGTTTCATACAATAGCATTTAAAAATCCGCGTTTCTTCCAGGTGGCAATGGTGGAGCTCCAAATAAACGAGCCGACAGCCGTCCCCGAGTGGCTCTTCGTCATGTTCGCGGTGTGCACGACAGTCCTAGTCTCCGTCCACATCTTCGCCCTCATGATCAGCACCTACCTCCTGCCCAACGTCGAGGCGATCAGCAAACTGCAGGTGTCCCGCCTCGTCACGGAATCGCCCCACGAGCGGATGCGCGGCTTCATCGAGCTCGCCTGGGCCTTCTCGACGGTCCTCGGGCTGTTCCTCTTCCTCGTGGAGGTCGCCATCCTCTGCTGGGTCAAGTTTTGGGACTATTCCTTTACGGCGGCAACGGCCAGCACCGTCATCGTCATCCCCGTTCTGATCGTTTTCATCGCCTTCGCGGTCCACTTTTATCACTCGCTGGTCGTCTACAAGTGCGAGACATCCGTCACCGATATGAAGGAACTGGAGAACATCAAGAGGAACCTCGACAACGCGTCGTTGGGCCACAGCAGAGTGTAGTTTCGAGCGAGTGCCGGTTTTTTTTTTACGCGTGTAGAATCGCGAGGTGTTAATTTGCGTCTTCGGGAGGACGGTGATTTGTATTGGCATGTTGGACTGTGAGTCATTGTGAATGAACAATGTTTGAATGAAGCTTAGGTGTGATCGAGGAGAGGCTATCATTTTTCATTAAACTCTTTCCTCAATTATTTTGAAAAAAATCTGCAAATGACGGCGATTAATCGTGAATTATAGACATTTTTTAATTGGTCGTTCGAAGTGAACGAGTATAAAAAGTATACATTACTTCGAATAAATCTAAAGTTGCCTTTGAAGTTGAAGCAATTATTTTTATTAATAATGAGGAACATTGTGCACAGTAAAATGTCTCCTTTGAATAAAATATAGTTTCTAAAATTATTTTATTATAAATTCTTGTTCGAATTTGCAAGATATTTAACGATTCAGAGTGAAGATACGCGTCTGCCTGATAACTCAGGATTTGAGTGTAATCTTGAAACTTTGGTGAACTCATAAAGTGAATTAACGTGTGCGCAGATAGACAGAAAATGTTTACAGAGTTTTTTTAAACGAAAGATAAGTTTTCCCGCATTGTAGAAACGCGATTTATCCTTTATCTGCAAATAAAACATGATGTACAGTATAAAAAGAAACAAGTGACTTTGTTTCCTACAATATAAAATGTAAATATAATGTTGATGCACGATATGAATGAGTTTTCAAGTGTCAGAATATTTTTATTGAGTGCATTGTAAACCTGAGTCAATTCTGAGTAAGAGGAATATTTTTCTATAGTCAAAGATAAAAAACAATATTATGAAACTTCAGTCTTGAAAAATCATTGTTCAACAAGACCATTGTAAACTTTGAAATATTCTAAAAGTATTTGTAAGCAAAGAATGACTTTTTATTATACAATTTTAATTAATCAGTGAGCATTTTAAAATAGAATAAATAAAATAGTTTATTTCATTAAACTGGAATAGTTGTTTATCGTTACAAGTACAAAAATTAGATAAAGTTTCTGTATATAATATGTTGTTATCAGATATTGCAAGTTTTCTTATTTGCGTTATTTTTACGTTGGAAACAACTTCAAAATTGATGATTGAAAACTAAAGCATTTTTCTTATAGAATAATTCAATTTCAATTTATTCTTGAAATAGGAAAGTAAGAATAAAATAAAACGCACAAATTACTAAGGATTATAATGTGATATTTTGAGTTTTTAATCACTAAAGACTAAACTAAACTCTACTTAAATTTTACTTAAAAATCGAAAATGTTAACTTTATGCCAATGTAAATATTATGATAGTATTATTTTATGTATTTTCTAGAATAAGAAATTTAAAAATATTTAATAAAAAAGAATTGTTCAGTCAAAGCTTATTTTATTTCATTTTCTTCTTAATTCTTAGATTATAGAAAATAATTATTTTTATAATTTAATTTTACAAATTAATTTGAAGAAGATTGATTTATAAAATAAATTCAAATTATTAAAAATGAAGAAGTATACGAAATATTGCAGTAAAAAAATTGCCAAAGACAAAACTGAATAATAATCAACTGTATAACAGAATAATAAACTAAATAAATTTATGGATTGACATAGATTATCAGGATTCTAAAATATAAAATAAACACTCAGTCGTTTCGCATTTCAAACACGACCCCCCAGTCGAAGTGCTTGCTGGTGAGGTCGCGTCAGTTATTATTATTTTTTTTATTACATATAAAAATGTACAGGGCTGTACACATGCAAGTCCATAATTGCAGCGATACAAGCAAAGTGCTCTTACATTAATTATTATATTAGTTTTTTAATAATTAATTGTATCCTCGTTTCTTTTTAAGATGCAACACCTTATCCTTTCTATTAAACCTGTTCTCGTCAAGTTTTTTCTTTTTTTTTATCACAGGTCATAGCTGTAATCATACGCAATCTTTAAGTAAGTTAGGTTTTCTTTTTCTGTTTTTTCCTTTTTCACTTTTTAGTCTAAGGAAAAAAAATTAATTAAAGAATAAAACGCAGAGCATTAGACAGTGTTGTTCTTACTGTAGGGGTAAACTTGACTAACCTGCAGAGACCGAATGAAGAAGGGTTTCATTTAATTACACTTTTTTGATAAAACGTTTTGAAAAAACAAAATATATTTTATTTTAAATCATTAAGAGGATATTTAAGAGATTTTCCTCCCTATTGTCAAGTTTCCCCTGCACATTTTAGCGTAAACGCAAAACTCTAATATCGATGGTTTCTTTATTATATTCCCCCCTTCCGCAAATACATAGAGCTTAAAACTTTCGCTACAATTTTTCGATTACTTTATCATCAATAAAAATTGTTACTTAGCTAAAAAATCGTACTTCGCTCCTCTTATTTCTCTACTTTCGTAACTTAAATAGGTAGAGAGAACACAAATGTAAAATTTCATCGCTTTTTCCCTTCTTATGTATATATAATATATATATACTCGTTCGGTAAAAGATTTTTTCCCTACGGGCGGCTCTTTGTACAAAAGCAACTAGTTTTTTTATATGCTATCCACGCGATGAACAGACAATATTTACAACTTAGCAGAGTAAATTATATACTCTATACGATGAAACGTGCCATGGTCATACATCCAATTATAAACGATAACGCTATACGTGTAAGTATGTGTGATTGCTGTGTATATGTATGTATATATAGTCGTCTTGTCAGTTCATTGTTTACGGCGAATCTAATGACAGGACAATTTAATGAAAAAAGGAGAACAGTTTATCTGGCAGTATTGACCAAACACACGAGAAGATATATGTATTATTTTTACGTTTTTTCCTATTACGGAAACATAATAAGTCTTTCTCAGTACATAGCAGGGTTTTTATCGAAACGAAATTTAACGCAATAATAGAAGTTAATATAATTGCTTGTGCTATGGACGGGAAATTATAAAGAAGGAAGAGTTTGCATGACCGAAGCACAAAAGAACGAAGTACTATTACTGCTGCTCTACTATAGAGTTCAGTAGCACGATTTCCTAACATTTTTCTCTCTTTCTTTCTCTTTTAAACCCATTAACGTTTTGTTATTAATTTCGCATAGATCACATATACGATTTGTGTAGAAAGTATAATAAAAAATTGATATTTTCCTTTAGAAATAGACTTTCTTAATGTCTACATAACTTTTACTTTTATTCATAGCAACTGCCAAAATCAAAGTGGCTACATTTTGGAATAAATTAAACAAAAAAATATTAAAAGTATGTATTTGTGATTAACTTTTATTAGAGTTTCCGGAATATGCTTTTATTTATAAAATTTAAACAGTATTAAGCATCTTCAATGGAATTCGTTTGAAGAATTAGGTATAAAAATCTGAATGAATTTATGGATATGTATTCTTATTTGGTACTAAGGTATGAAAATATTTTTTTTCATAAAATAAAATAGAAATTATTATCTAGTATTTATAAATGTTATAGAACTAAAAGGTCCTTATATTACATTTAAAGATGCTTTATACTACATTTAAATATAGTAACCATCATTTTGTTCTTGATCACTTTATCTAATAACATAGACATTACTAAACATATTTAATAAAAGAATTACTGTTACGCGGTTTTGAAGAAGAGAGAAATTGAATAACAAACGTTGATGGTAAACCGCACTTACAATTAGTTGCAGAACAAACACGAAAGCTTCGAGATTTCATCGTCATTGCCATTATTTATCATTTTTAGAAACGATTGCACGTATTATTTAATTAATAAGTGTCTTATTTTTTTGTATTATTTCAATTACCTACATTCTTATAACAATCTATATGATACAGCTAATATATAAAATAACATTCGAATAATTCCGAAACAACTGTAGGCTAATTTTTTTTATACAAACACATATTTTATCCTCAGAAAAACGCATCATTCGATAGTAAATCGTGATGAAAAATAAAATGGATATAACAAATTAAACTAGGTAAAAAATGAATTTTCTTTTATTTAAGCTGTTGGCGTCCCTACGGTTATTTGTTTCGAATATTGATACCACTTACTTTCTACCTTTAATAAACATTTCAATTCATAAAATCAATCCAAAGCTTTTTAATTTTTAATGTTTAGTCAAATAATTGGGACATAAAAAGAATGTTCAATTATGCTTGCAAACATTTTCTTTTATTTTATTGTTCACTTTAGTGTTTCATTAAGAAATAGTTAAAAAACGAACAAAACTGTTTATTAAAAATAGAATTAAATGGAGCATTATTTCGTTATTGTGTTTTAAATTTTAAATTTGTTTCAGTCTTACTCTTCAATAAAATATAAAGTCTTAAGGATGGCCCATCCATAGCAGGAGCTTGAAAAAGCTTAACCCTGTTGCTGGCTCATAATTTTTCCTTGGGGCCAATTACAAGAGCAATGTGATTCTATTTTTCATCCTCTTATTTTATCTTCACATTTTTAGGCAAACAGATCTTTTTGACACATAACTTGTTTGTAAAACATATTTCTGAATCTCGTCACAAAAAGATTTTTCACGTTATGATTAAAATTAACATCACAATCAGAAAGAAATAATTTGTTCGCTTGGCTTGTAAGAACAATGTCCTTGTGTATCATTCCAATGAAAAAATTATCTTTACTACGTATAAGTTATTAGTATATACAATATTTTTCTTGTTTTTTGTTTTATAAATAAAAAACGAAAATAAAAAGGACGTGTGACTAAAATATTGATTTATGCTTAGTATAATAAAATATTGTAAAAAATAATTTCAACCTAAACAAATTAAGTTAATAATAAGAATAAAGGGACTTGAAGACGAGGATTTTGAGCTAGACTTGACAGTAAAAATCTCAAATCGATATTATATTATTGAATTACCGATAAAAAGAAAATTACATATAATAATGTACGAATTTTGAATTTTTTTTTTTTGAAAATTTTGTTCTTATGCAATAAATTTTACTATTAAATTGTACTAAAATGATTACATTTCGTTCCACAGAGACAAAATTTGTACATAATTATAAGTAATTGTTATACACTAATTTATATATAAACGATGTATATTATGATTTATGCACGCAATTTTTTTATATAATTCTTCCTAGAAGTGCATCATCATTTCCTACCTCTTTAAATGAAGTGACAATCTCGTATTTCATCCATCTTAAAATACATTATTAAAGAAATTACGTAGTATGAAATTACTATATTAAATTGACATGAGAACGTTGATCGTTTTATACTCGTTCTTTTGGTTTTTCAAAATATAATCAAAATATACCATTAAAGTAAGTCTTGTAATAAAGCAAAATAACAATAAATTGCTTTAATTTTGTTTTTTTGCAGGTTAGCGTTATAAATAGTGCTGGGTGTCATAAGAAAAACGCAACCTACTCTAAATTTGAAAAATATTTTTGCATCTTTTGACACATTCATCACTACTTTACGTCCCCATCACAAAATCTCCGCCTCAATAAAGTAAGGTAACTGGATTGGTCATAAATAAAAAAAAGTTCATTTTATACTAAAAGCTAAAAATGTCATGTTTCATAAAATATTGCAAATATATTTGCATTTTTTAATTCATATCTAAAGTATATTATTTTCATTCTATAAAATATATGCTGTTAATTTTAAGCGCCACTATACACTTGATATAGTGAGATTAAATTTTAATTTGTAAATCAGCATTTTCTCAAACCTTTTATTACAACACATGCGAGATGATTTGCTGATTATAAATTGCACTTTATACTCGTTTTGAAAATTTGTAAATATAAATTATACTAAAAAGTATCATTTTCGTTAGTTAGCCTTACTAAAAAATTAAAGGAAATTCTTCAAATTAGAAAGTTGTTCCAATTGTTTCTCTTCCAGTAAAAACATTAATTTTATTTCATAGAATGTTAATAATAAAATATAAGGGGAGTCGAGATAGCAGCATTGTAGTTTTTCCACATTTTATATTTAATTTTAAAGAAAATTATAGTTTTCTCTTTTTAGTACCCTCTTTTACGTGCAAATGACAAGCTCGACAGAGAGACAATCAATATTTCAGCCAGGATTTAATGAGAAATGGAAGAACTACAATAAAGGTGACTATATGTAAAGCACATCCCCGTAAAATAATGTACTAACTCAGTTTGTACAAACCAAATAATATTTAAATAGAAAACTTAATTTAAACTTTGAAAAAATAAAATTTTTACGATCTCAGTTACCTTACTATTCGTCTAGTTAAACAAATTTCTTTTCTATAAAATGCCTACAAAAATTACTCGTATGATTCCTTCAACTTAGTTTTCTTTTAGATATTATACTAACACCTTTTACGAATACGTCGTTGGTGGTATGAAATAAACGGAATTGTAGAAAACAAGAGAAATTCTTGTTATTTGTTGAATCTTTCAATAGTTTCTGACTGAAACTTACTCACACGTAAATGAATGAAAGAAACCAATGTTCAAGTGCAATTTATCGGATAGACAAAATTGTGATTGAACCAAGAAGTTTTTTGTTCCGGATAGCTGTCAAACTTCCATGTGCTTCGAGGGCTGTTGCACTATGAATGGCTCGCTCCACATTCGACGTAAATCTCCCTAAAAACAAAATTTTTTATGTCAATACTTTATTTACAATAAAACATCGGAAATCAATCAAATTTTAAATTAGAATTATATAATTTAATGAATGATATTGTGGTGTTGTGATAAATGGAGGGAAATTTAATTTTATACATCGATTTTTAACAATCGGTTCGTCTTGAAACAGAAGCCACCTCAACCGAATAGAAAAACTCTAATTAGTTAACACCTGCCAGCATTTAATCAGATTTCCTCGAGAGAACGCACCTTGAGATACGCCATGGTGAGCAACGGCAAGAGCGTGAAGGGCACGAGGTACAATAGAGCGGGCTGCGCCGCCTTAAAAACCTCAGAACTGACTGTGGCGGTGAGCAGGCCCAAGAAGTAACCGATCAACGAGCAGTGGAAGTAGGTGATGCGGTTCAGATGACGCGGCGGCGGTACTCCGGTCTCACAACCACCCGGCAGCGGCTGTGACTTTTTGTAGGCGTCGTAGCGCAACACGAAGCACAGTAGTAACCCCGGCATGACGACGTCGCCCAGGCCCAGCATCGAGAAGTGACCAGCTCGATGCATAGACGGAAATACCAGCTTGCCTGGTAAGGAGAGCTTCGGCGCCTCGCGCGCTACGCTGCCGCCCAAGTGCAGCCTTCGAGCTACCAGTCCTACTGGATTGTCAGCCGGACGTGTGGCCACCTGCAATCATGAATAAGCAAATTTAAAGTTTTCAGATAGAATGAAAAAGAATGGAATTAGAGCTTAAAGATTGAGATTTTTCTTGGTTTTCTTGTCTAATTATTTTAGAGAAGAAGGCCCGCAAGAGCTATTTTCCGCCCCAGAGGCTACAAGTGCATTGTTTTGAAATCCTGTTAACTTTGTGGCCGAAAGAATCTCTTGAAAGTTCTTTTTCTTTGCTTCGGTTTTTTAACACAAACTTTAGTTGAAAATATAAATTAATATGGTAAAACTGCTTTTTATTAGTTTTTTTTTAGAAAATTAGAAAACGATGTTTAAAAAAAAAGTTAGACGACAATTTCAAACGATAAATTTGTTTAATGTTTCAATATTTCAAAATTTTGTAAAAGTTTAAAATCGTATAAATACCGCATAAATTATATGCAGCTGTAATACTAGAAAGTGGAGCAAAGTATCGCCCAATATAAAGTATATTATGTAACTAAAAATATAACACGAGATTACATCAAATTCATAATACAGATTTTTATTTTTCGATTTATTTAGATTAAAAAATATAATTTTATAAAATTATTATTAGACATAAATTTATTAAGAAATTTTAATAATCCAATAGAAATTTAATTTTAAGTCATTGCACGTGAATTAAATAAGAAAAATTCTTAATGACGCTGACGAAAAGCTCATTTTGGCATTCAAATTGATTCATTCTCGTAAATGCCTTTCCTTCATCGATCTTGACATAATCTATTTCTAAAAACAATTTAGGCCAAGAACGATAAGTATTTTTAAGTCCGATTAGGACTTAAATACTAACAAATGAGCTAAACATCTCTTATTTCGTTAACGACATATTGAAAAATGAACGAAAAATATTATATTTTTTAAACAAAATCTTTCATTTAAAATTAATTTTTTATAAAATATTTACATATTATTAAATGTGATTATTATCATTAATGGCTAGAACATTTTGATCAAATCACAGCGAAGCTGTGAACTCTACGGTTTTACGTCCTGAAATAATTAATGCACTACTTATCTTTACGAATTTCAGGATAATTATAGCGTGATTTTTAAACCTTTTGTAATGATTATTGTTCAAAGTAAAAACATCAGAATAATAGGGATAAGTGGTTTGTAAGATATATTTACGTTTGCGTAATAGAAAATATACCTATATTTAATTGCATTGCTGATTTTTTATGACCAATGTATAGATTTATTAAATGCTGAAATTGGGGTATTATTACGTGAATTATGTAAGTCAAATTATATTCTTATATATATCACGTAATTGTTTAATAAAATTACTAAATAAAAGATAAATTAAAGATAAAATAAAAGATATAAAATATGAAAAATCCGAGTTCGTTACCTTAACCATAACATTTGTGCTGAATATGTATGATGAAAAGAAGACCCAGAAAACGTCGTAAATAAGAAGTCCAGTAAGCAGTAGGGTCGATACCTTCAGACTAGGCAGACGTACGAAAGCTATGAAGGCAACACAGAGCCCCATGCCCATAGCGTCCATGAGCAGCCAGTGACCCGTCAGCACCCATATGCAGACTATAACTATGCTTAGGGAGAACGAGAGGAGCTCAGCGCCCGTGAACCTGCCGCATACGCCAAACGAGATTTTGTTGCCGTCCGAGCACGGTCGGATTATGTACTGGCACATCGGCAGCAGAAGAAACGCAAGAGCCACCGTTGCCATAACTGTAAATAAAAATAATATTTAGTTTAGAAATTTTAAAAGCGCTGTAAGATAATTAGGACACTTACTGGCTGTGCAAATAGCAAAGAGTATTTGCATACTGTCAAAGAAGAAAAACATTACGAGTAGAGATCCGGAAGCACCAAGAGGTAGACAAAGAACGTGCAAAGTATCTAAAGTGAGAACTCCTCTTATTGTAGGATTTTCCGCTGTAGCTGTAGCGCTGGTACTCGTTAACCCTGTTAACAAATTTGCGCGCTCCTTTTCCTTTTCTTTTTCTCTCGCCTCTTGTTCCATATTTAAAGATCGAAAACTGCCGTACACTATTAGCAGTATCGATATTAGATAGGTGGATACCCTAGAAGAATCCATTATTGTGTAGGCCCTGTGATAATATAGAAAAATTAATAACGTTAAACCATTTAGAGTATGAAGAAAATTGAACTTCACAAATTTCAGTGTATACTTCTTTACTTACAGTTTATAATAATAAATTTTTTCTTTTGAATATTGTTGTGCAATACCTAACCACTTTTCTGTCATTAAGTAGTGAGATATTGCACTGCAATATTTATATTAATATTTTGCTACAATAAATCTTTTTAGTGACTAAAATTATTATAACTGCATGTTTAAAAAAATTAAAATTAAAATCTTATTCAAATTTATAAATGCATGCACTAAATCAATGTTTATCTTTGAAGACATACTAACCATTGATATTCCACCTGATTGCTGGCCATTTTTGAGAAGCCTTAAGGCCCTGCTAGGTACCGCTATACAGTACACAACATGTAGATGCTTTGATCTACAATTTCTTCCTTCTTTTCTAAGCTACATTTGAGATCATCTGCATTTACACCTGTACATATGTTTAAGAATAGAATGTATACAATCATTATGTAATGCTTTGCAAACAAAAATTAAATGAAAGCGAAAAGTAAATGTTTTTTTACCTTTTATATGTAACATACAGCATATCAGTATGATTTGTAGGCCTTCTCAAACTACAGTCACCACCTACAAACAATTCAAATATTAAAATCAAAACAAAAATATATTTTATTACTGAATTGTATGTTATGTAAAAAATTATGTAATTAATAGTTTTTATAAAATATCTAAAATTTTCCTTTTTTTTAAATTCTCTTAATTATAAAGTTTCTTAAATTATAGTATACAATAATATCAACATAATCATGAGATAGTTGTATTAAACAGTAATTCAAAAAAATAATTAATTGAAAAAATCAAGGGAGATTTCTCTTTCCGTTAATTAATACTTTTATTTAAATACTAATATCTTAATTAATGCACATTCATATTTATATTTATGACATTCCAGAATGAGAAAGTGCTAATAATTAAAGTACAAGTTTTAGGTCAAACAATTATAATACATAAATTTTTATGAAAACTTAAAATACAGTTAATTTTCTTTCTACTCCATTAAACTAGTTTCACAGACTTGCAACAGCATCTTGTAAAGCTTTTTAGTATTCACAAATAGCGGAGAAGATAAGTTAGTCATCTCTTAAAAATTGTTGGTATCCATTTATGTATAAATTTTCTCTTTCTCTTTCTAGCCTCGTTCAAACAATTACAATCACAAGTTGCAGCACCTTTTTTTTTGCCTACCACGTAATCCTATGATATAAAGAGAGAGAAATCTTTCAGAGTCAGTCATGTATGAAACTCAATCTCTCTCTTTTGCTCTATGAAAAAAAATATTGGTCTTAGAAGTAACTATCCTAATTATTCTTTTAGGACAATGACCTTATATTTTTTTTGTACGTACAAACTAAATATCGAGTTAAACTTAAAAATACTTTCAAAAATAGAATTATTTTACTTATTAGTTAAATGTATGAATATTGCTTTAATGATTTAGAAGTTTTCATTTCAATGGAAAAATTGCTACCTCAAATTATCTTTTTATGTTTTAAAGTTTTTGCAATTTATTTTTATGGAATATAAATTGCTTGAAAATGTTGAAATTTTCTGTTACTACAAAATTTTTAAAATAAAGGTAAACGTTTAAAAATATCTAAATATTATTTTTGTAATAACAGTGTTTTTAAATTACACTAATTGAAAAATCTTATCTATTGATTGAAGATTGAACTGTGGAATACAAAGAATCAAAACATGCAAGCAGTTACAATTAAAATGAAGACTATTTTTTAGCAATTAATATTCAACAAGGTTCAAAAAAATAAATTTCTTTCTATTTATAACACTCAAGAAAAATCAATATCAGTTATTAGGTGGCAACAATTTGATATTTAATTCCATTATATTGTGTCTATTTATAAATTTATATTTTTATGTAACAAATCTTTTTTAACAAGTCAATCTCAAAGCTACCTATGTAACCCTTAAAACTACAAACTATTTAAAAAACATTCTACCCTCCTATTAAACACAGCACTTCTAGAAACTCAATCTAGTCTTTTAAATCCCTTTTCTTTAAACATAAATAAACTTGAAAAACATGAAACTCTCCCTACGAGAATAGCCTTTGACAAAAACTGTCGAATTTGTTAACAAAAATAGAAAGTACGAACCGAGCGTAGTAAACTACCGCTGCTCTCCCTCGCTTCTCCATTTCCCGACGACAAAAGGCGCGGAGGAAACTGCGGGTTTAAGGCGCAGCGGTACCTACGCTAGAAAAAGGTTTCACCGAGAGAAAAACTGTTCCAAATTCCGAGCACTGCGAGATATGTATACGCGCAGATATCGCGCAGCGTTACGCTACGCTTCCGAGCCCTCGAGCTTCCTTACGATCATTCCTGCGTACTGGCAGACGCTAGCGGGTACTTTCACCGTGTCTACTCGAGGAAGGTCCTCCCCGAGGAGGTCTCCGAGTAGCCACTGAAACACTACCAAGGCAGAGAAGAGTCGTGATGAAGCTCCATTTTGGTAAACAGTGAGGTCACGTGACCAGGCAGCTCTCGCGCACAGACACTTGGAGAGCGCGCACTCACACACGACACGACTCGGCGCAGCTCTCACTTCTTTATCTCCGAACGACGGAAGAGGCTCAAGAGGCAGATAAGCATCTTCCGATGCGTCCCCGGAGGAAAACAAAGCTCATCCGAGTTGATTACCTGGCCGATCTGTAGCAGCGGCGTATCGACGCTTTTCTCCTCATTCTCTCCCCGTCGCTGCGTTCAGTCCCAGAAACAAGCCTCCGAGAAACTGTCCTCCTAAGGGAGACGCAATATGTACCCTGGCCCTCGCGGCCGCGTCTGCCCCTGCCAGTCTCGCGCGACTCCGCGAAGAAAATACGGCGCGATAGAGGCAGGTAGACGACGGGAAAAGGCGCGAGCGGCTCGACGCGATGTGATGTGATGTCCGACGGGTCTCCGTCCGTCGAACTGACACACGGCCGGCTACGGGGGCGCAGCTGCGGCGCGGAGCCACTCGCTATCTCTCTCTTTCGCGCTCTCCGCGGGCTGCATGCAGGCGGAGAGTTGTTTTATGTAAGGTATATCCTACTGCTGCCTTCTGGTCGTTGCTTTTGTGTGCTGCGCGCAGCCACGCCGACGCGACTATCTTCAGGCTCTCGCGGCGAGAAAGCGCCGCGGAGTTTCTTCCTTTCTCTTTACCTGCTGCTGCTGCCTGAGGCCGCCCTGAGCAATGTCCGTTGCTTCGGACTTGCCCATTATGCTTACCCGGGCGCTGTATTGCTTTAATTGCAGGTGCAGCTCGGGACCGCAGACTTGCATGATGAAAGCTACTTTGGTCAGGGAATTGGGGCCCTTTTTTTTCATAAAAAACCGGAATAGATCTTTCTTTTGTTTAAATGAGCAGGTACTTTTCGAATCGAATACTTTTTAGAGGCAGGGTTAAATAGAAAATTCTTGAAAAGATATTTTAGTTTTATATTTAATAGATTTATTAACATAGGTAAAAACCATCAGATTTAGTTAAAGAACGTTAATGATAATTTTTTAAACTAATACTACTGAAATTTTGAAAAACACTGAAATACTTCCGCTTTTCTTTTCAACAAATTGAAAGCAATTTGTTCTTTATTTCATGAATCTGCATGATGAAATGCAAAAAGAAATATTTCTAATTTAGCTGTGCAGAAACAGTTGCTAATTATGAATAAATATTCATATTAAATAAAAAAAAAACATACTTTTGACTTTCAAAATCTGTAATGATGACCAACTGCTTAAAATCAGTAAATAGTAATTATTTCTTTAAAGTTACAAATAGGCATGTAACTTTATTTTAATGGTTTGTCCTGGATGCGCACGATTGTGTAAAGAAGTATTTAACAAGACGAGTGCAATAACACTTAGAATCGTTTATTGCTTAATTTCTTGAAGGTGAATGGAAGGAGCAGGTAATTATGTTACGCATAATTATTACTTATAGTTTAATGAATTAGATGGACTTCTAAATAATGTATATTAAAAATTATGACGTTTATTTTTTACAATTTCAGCCAATATAAAAGAAAATTTCTATAATTTTTAAATTTCAAATACATTCTCTTATGTGAAACGAGTCAAGTTTTTAAATAACTGTAAAAAATATTACAGATTGTTTAAGGCCTTATTATTTTGAATCATAGTTTTTTAATTATTTAAAAATTTCTGACATTTTCTGTAGATAAAGAAGAAGAAGCCTGATAGTAATTTATTACGTTCTTATGGAGTTCTATGATATACATTTTAAAGGCGCAGAGTTAAAAGCAAAAATCTCGATCATATGACAAAGAATATAAAACTTACGTGCGTAAATAAATTATCGTGCATTAAATACGAATTGTCGATTACCGAACTACTCAAAGAAGCAGGAAACTATTAAAAAACATGAATATTTTAATTTAATTTTTATTTTTAGATACCATGATATCTAGTGATTCATCAGTTTACATTATAGATAAAAGCTTTTAATTACATTAAAAATTTAATATTGATAGAAATAAACAGCCCCAACGTCACGTATGGCCTTATCAAGGGGCGCGAAGCAAGTATTTTAATCTAAACTAAAATGAGACGGAAAATGTTATAAAAGTGACACGAGGAAAATAAACTTGATAATTATATTGTGCAAGAAACTATTAGAGAAAAAGAAAATCATCAATGGTGTGCTTGCTAAGAAGAAATCGAGTTTTGGAGATACTCAAAATTAC
Source organism: Ormyrus rosae (assembly GCA_035047165.1). Taxonomy (NCBI): domain Eukaryota; kingdom Metazoa; phylum Arthropoda; class Insecta; order Hymenoptera; family Ormyridae; genus Ormyrus; species Ormyrus rosae. The sequence continues at coordinate 657,111 of JAWWML010000031.1, read as the reverse complement.
TGACTAATCATATTCTGTCACTATTACGCATAATAAGAATTTCAATCTAAAAGACAAAACACTCAGTTCTGGCCAAAGAAGATAATAAAAATGAAGAAACCGCAATACCGTTCCTTCAAATTTTTCCTACAAATAAAAAAAAAATTCCATTCCTCAGCGGCTTACATACAAATTAACGTAAACCAAAAAAAAACTTGAAAACAGACCCGAAACGCCACCGCAAATCATCGAATTCACTTCGAAAAGAAAGCCAGGAGAGACCGCGCGCAGCTTTCCGGACGAGCAATCAAAGCTCTCCTCGTAAAAGTCAGCGGATCGAAACGAGAACAACGCAGAAACGATTACATTTACGAGGTTTATCGCGTCGCGACATCAAATCGTGCATTACCCCAGGTGTGTGCACGCGCGCGCGGTTCTCTCGCGGTGCGCGGAGAGCTCGCTCTTTCTCCTCTCTCGTTCCCTTTTACTTTTTCCCGGCGCGTCGAATCCGTCCGCGCGGCTCCTTCCGTTTAGCCTTTATCTCCCATCGGTTTAATTGCTCTCTCTCTCTCTCTCTCGCGGCTCTTCGCGTAACGGCTGTTTTCAATTCCCCCCCCCTCGCAGGCTGCACATATGTATATATATATTTATGCGAGCGGCGCGCGAATCATTTTTGCACCCGCGCTAAGTAGGTTGACGTGCTTAACTTTGTTTCGCATTTGACGCGACCTGCACGCGGCTTGCTTGCATATATAGTATACGTGTATGTAGGTATGCGCTCGCGTGGGCGGTTTTAAAGCTCCTGCCGTGTTTTATTAAATGCAGTTTCTCCGGTTCCGATGCGATTTATACGATGTGCGCCCGATGATTTTATCTTGGGAGATTGAAGGAGAGTTAAACGCTTCGCGGAATAAAACGGATGTAATTATATTGCTTTGGGTATATTGTTTAATTAAAGCCGGGATGGAAAAGTTCAGTTTTGTGGATGGTTTTTTATGTGGACGGAGGTGATTTCGCGCGAAAAGGTGGGAATCTGTTTTTTTTATAATAAATCGCTGCCAGATACGAAACGAGGTAAAATAGCGGATGTTTATACGAGAGTATAAATATATAATTTACGTCACTTTAATACTTAAAATAACTGTAATGTATTGCTGAAAATAATTTATTTGCGTTTTATTGCGTTGGTTATTGATTCATGAAAGACATATACGAAGTGCATAAATCATCTTTTATTTAACTATGATTCTTTAAACTCTGCGCTTAATTTTTCAAAGCTTTATCTGTTGAAAAAAAAATGGTTGTATAGACAGTTCTAACGTAAAGTTCTCGCTTTGAAATAAAAACTTTACTTTGAAAAACAAAAAAAAAATCATAAATTAGTTACACTCTATTGTGTGTTGTTTAATGATATTTTTTAAAACACTGTAAAACGTACAAAGCAGAAAGTAATAAATTACTGCTCAAGGAAATGAGAGTAATTTGAAATAATTATTATGTAAAGGAAATTGTGATTTTTTTATACGATCATAACAATATTTTTTGCAACGGAAACAATTATTACTCAATAACCATGATTAAAAAAAAGAAATTTTTATTTATTTTATGTATAGAATTCAGAATGAATAACCGTTTTTGATCCTCCTGAAGCAAAGCTAATTCATGCAGAATATAGCAGCACATACAATTTGTCACTGTGAAAAAGTCGATAAAATGTAAAGAGGGAACTTTTATACTCCATTTTCCAAAAAGCGCTATATTGACGTGCAATCCCTATTAAAAAGAATTTATAAAAACTTATAAAGCCGCATAATTCCTGGTACAGATGCTTTATAAATTCTTTTTAATAGGGATTCGTTTATTGGATTTTTTGTTGGCATTTTAAATTCTGAAATTATTTTAAAAATCATTTTTTGAACGGTACGGATTAATTAAGACTGCGAGAATATTATTTTTTTTATAATTACAGCAGGTATCTCACTCAGGTAATAATTTCAACATAAAGCAATTTTCAAATGTAGAACAGCAAATTTTTTAATAAAATTAATATATATTTTTTTACACAATACATAAATAGTTTAAAATTAGAAAATTTAATCAATAATTTATACTTAATTTTTTTTTAAATTTGTAATTTTCTATTTAGAATTAAAAAAATTTTTTGATTATCAAAATTTAAATAATATTGCTTGTCTAATCGGTAACGTTAAGGTGAAAATCAATATGGCAACGGTTTTTGAAATATTATGTTGGCGAACTTGGGACGCGGAAACTCGAATGTTATGTTACATATTCTGATACTAGCTATATGTGTCAGCTCGCGGAACTGATATGCTAAAAGTGGGGTTAGAATTTGATATTTTGACTCGCGCGAACTCTTGTATTGTTGAACTTTTGTTTTTATTTGTTAAATAAAACTTCCATACTTGCTGTTAACTTATATTGGATTTTTAATAGTTCGAATTAAAAAGCTTTGCGGTGAGTTTATGATGATATTTTCTAGTGAGTTATTGATTTCTAAAATAGAATAAGAATTCCTAGGTAGAGTTTGTTGACTACGATTTCGATTAATTAATTTTATTATTGTATGATTATTGAATGATTCGAACTTTTGAAATACATTTCCAAATTGACATTGTTATAACTAATATCTTAAAATTTATTTAGTGTTTTATGATAAAGTGCATGCAAGTGTTTTTTTTTTCGTATTTTCTGCTTTATGATGTGCTAAATATTTTTGTTTATTGTAAGAAAAAGTAATTGTTTATAAATTTTTGTATTATAAATGTAGAAATAATTTAAAATTATTACAAATTATTAGAAATCTGCTTAATCTTTGAATAATTAAATAATTTTTAGTGAATTAACATAAGATAATATATGCTACTTTTGTAATATTCTGAACAGTATTTCTAATTAATGGTTAAATCTAAAGAGTCTTTTATTAAATAGTACAAGTTTAAAGGAATTAATTCTATAATCTATAATTAAAGTTTTAAGGTTAGGTCTCCTTCATTAATATTTTATGCTAAAAATATTGATTTAGAGTTAAAAGGTGTTAACGTTTATTTTATTTTTTCAGATCATAAGACTGTTTCATTTTCAACACAAACATGGCTCTTCGAACGTATGGTGATAAACCAATAAGTTTTCAAGTAGAAGAAAATGGAGAATATTACTGCATTGGCTCAGAAGTGGGCAACTATTTACGCCTCTTCCGAGGCTCTTTATATAAACGTTACCCTGGCATGTACAGAAGATCTATTACAAATGATGAAAGGAAAAAGCTTGTAGAATTAGGTCTCAGTCAGCATGTTCTTGCTTCAAGTGTTTCATTGCTTAGAGCAAGTGAAGTCGAAGATATTATTGAAGGAAATGATGATAAATACAAAGCTGTATCTGTGCATTCTACTGAACCACCAGCCCCAAGGGAAGGAAAAACCAAAAAGTCCATGTCGTGGGTACCTAGTTTACCTAACAGTTCACATTTAGATGCAGTTCCTCAAGCAACTCCTATCAACAGGAATAGGGTTCATAATAAGAAAATTAGGACTTTTCCATTATGGTAATAATTTCTTACAAAATTTTTATCACTAATTACTTCAATTTTTATCAAAGAAATTCTTTATCTTTTCTGCTTTTAGTTTTGACGATACAGATCCATCTGCAAATTTAGAAAATGCTGCTCAACAAGAAGTTTTAGTACCTATTCGTTTAGATATGGAAATAGAAGGCCAAAAATTAAGAGACACATTTACGTGGAACAAAAATGGTATAATTTTAAACATACAATCAGTTTTAAGTTTGATGTATTTTAAAATTAAAATTACTCTTTTGTAATTTCAGAAAGCCTTATTACACCTGAACAATTTGCTGAAGTTTTATGTGATGATTTAGATTTGAATCCTTTGACTTTTGTACCAGCCATAGCACAAGCAATAAGACAACAAATCGATGCCTTTCCACAAGAAGCTATTTTGGAAGATCAGAGTGATCAACGCGTCATTATAAAATTAAATATCCACGTTGGAAATACATCGTTAGTAGATCAAGTTGAATGGGACATGTCTGAAAAAGAAAATAATCCTGAAAAATTTGCAATGAAACTTTGCGCTGAACTTGGTCTTGGAGGAGAATTTGTAACTGCCATTGCATACAGGTACATTGTGGAATATGTGTAATTAAACCTTTTTCTGACTTGCAAATATGAATTTACTGATATTGTAACATGTAGCGTGAGAGGTCAATTGTCTTGGCATCAGCGCACATACGCCTTCTCGGAAGCTCCTTTACCGACAGTTGAAGTACCATTCAGACCACCTTCTGAGGCTGATATGTGGGCACCTTTCCTGGAAACCTTAACAGATGCTGAGATGGAAAAGAAAATCAGAGATCAAGACAGAAATACACGGTGAGTTTAATTTCATTATTTTTATTCTAAGTATTTTACTAAGTATGTAGTTTTTAGTAAGAACGACTAAATAAGTAAAATTAATTTCTCAATAAATTATAGTTTGAATATGTATAAAAAAATGCACGAAAATTTAACTGTCAAAACTGACTAAACTTTTCATGGGCAGCGTATCGTCTGCTGTCCATCTTTGTATTCTTTATACAATAAAAACAATACAATACAATACAATCCTAATATTTGCAAACCAATCCCAATCTTTCAAATACTTAAATTTAATCTCACAACTGATTTATTCCAGACGAATGCGGCGCTTAGCAAATACTACACCTGGTTGGTAGAAGAAGGGGAGTAGTTGAAAGTTCGTGGCGGAAACTTCCATTATCAATGTTAAGTAATGGTAGAATAGGTCATTTAAGTTTATTTTGCATACTTTCAAAAATATTGTGTAAACTATAAAAATACTTTCGTACGAATCTACTTTGATAAGATTTAACTGACAATTTAGTATTGTAGTAATATGTCTAATAAATAAGAGAGGTAGTAATTTAAGAATCATTTTCCCGAATCATGTACTGATGTGAAATTTTTTTTAAAAAAAAGTGTACTTTTTAATATATAGAGGATAATATAATAATAATTTTATATATATCAAAGTACTTTGTTATGAACTACGACAACTTCTCTTGTTAGTAATTTAGTTTTGTAATTAATAAGTAAATATTTGTAAAAACTATTTATCTCTTATTGAAGATCTTTTAAACGAAATATTCTATTTAAATATGCTTGTGTTGATAATTTTACGTAAACCATTTAAAAATAAAGCTCATGCAATAGTAATATTTTATTTTTTATTTAATACGCAATATTTGTAATGTTCAAGAATTAAATATTTATGTTTTTAAGTACTTTTAGTTTTGATATTTTGAATTGAATCTTTTACTAAAAAAAAAGAAATAATTTTAGATGAATAAAATACACTGGCTCCAACGACATTTTGTCTTAAGAAATATCAGTCAACAAATGAAAGACATTAAAAAAAATTTCTTATCAATGATTACATAGCTGGAAGGCCTTTAGAATTTGCACTGGTAAATTTCATGTTTAATCTTTAGTACCCTGTTATAAAGCTTCAGACAAATTACGTAAGTATACGGGAATTTATCTCCCACATGTTCATCATCACATGGAAACGTATACAGAAAGCAAATCGCATTGAAATCCCTCTTGTCTCATTTACATAAACACGAGACTCTCCTGCTGAAGATGCGAACGATGCACGTTTTATCACGTGAAGTTATTACATTATATGTATTGCGGAATTGATACAATCATGCTGATAAATATTTGCAATCGTTTAAGTTTCACGAATTCGGCGATGATTCAAGCTTCTTTATAACATAAAACCATGAATGTACATGTACGAAACTGGTAATAAAAAATCGAATTTGAAGATAGGATAAAATAGGTCTGTTTTTAAAAAGAGTATAAACTACACAAAAATTACTGCAGAATCAAACATTTCAAAAAATGTTATGTCATTGACTTTTTAATTTTATTATAATAATTAAGTGTAGAAACTATAATATGAATAATTTGCATATTAATTTTCAAAAAAAATCTACGTATTTATTACTAAAGAATTTAAATCATTACAAAAATACCAGTTTACTGGTAAATCTATCAAAATATTTTCCTCAAATAGTTTAATGCAGAACAAATTAAAAATAAATATGACAATATTATGGTACGAAAAAGAAAATTCGGTTGAAAAAAAGTAGTTCATTCAAAGCTCAAAACGTTATTGGTCAATATGCGTATGGTAATAAGTATTATTTACGTGAACTGCCTGACCTCAGTCCGACAAACAGTTTCTGTTCCTGCACAATAGAATAGAATTTCTAAAACGTAGCAATAACTCGACGAGTTCAGTTTTCGAGTTTTCCTTTTTTTCAAACAAGACAAGACGTAAAGATTTTCGAAAGTTGCATAACAGAATTAAATTAAACTGTAATGAACATATCGACGCCTCCTATGCATTAGGTTCCAGCGAAAATTTTCTTTTAAATTAAATTGAAATTTGAAGCACAACTTTGAATTGCCTAAATTCTCTTGCTAAAATTTTTGTGAACTTTAAAAATTAAAAATTTGTTTTCTAATAAATAAAGTTATATAATTCTTACAAGAGATGTGGAGATGTTATGAATGAACGCGAGATACGTACTATCTCGAATTTTCTATCATAAAACAATTAAAGCCAATTGCACAAAACAAGTAATGAAATAATTAAACAAAATTAAATTTTGCATTTAATTATTTTTGCCGTGAGGATTCTCAGAAACTACTAGTAGTAATTTTATTTTTGAATTCATGTGACGTATGTAATATATTATTAGCATCTATCAAATTTATTTATGAATCCGTTTATTAATTACTATTTGAAAGACGCTGTAAACATTTGAAATATCTATTTTATGATTCAATTCGTACTCATTTATATTTTCGGCGCAAGTCTCATCCCCCGCAAGCTTTCAAAAGTGCTTCCGCTTAAAAATTCAAAAAACTACCAAAGCCCGTCGACGTTCTCAATTTCGCAACGAAAAAAAAAAAAAAAAAACCTGCCCAAACGACCATTCAAACCTCTCGACTCTCCTCTCCAAAATCCTACCCCCTACTGTCCGTCTCGCCGGCGACTTTCGCGCAAGCGAAGCTCCTCGCCGGTCTCGAGAAACCTCCGAGCCGAAGCCTTCGGCGCCGAGTACGCGTGCGCGCGCGGCTTTTTCGCGCACACGTCCTCCTCTCTGATAAGACGCTTTCGCCTCGCGTCCAGCGGGAGCTCCGTGTGCTTCGCACGCACGTTTCGCCGGAAGGGGAAAGCGAGGCTTCGCTCGGCTCTCGGCGCGGTCGGCGACTTCAGTAAAGTAAAGCCTCGCCGGTGCTCTCTCCTCTGCGTGCGCCTGTGTGTACACGTTAAGTACTTGCACTATTAACGCAGATCGCGCGCGTGTGTGCGTGTGTGCGAGCGCGCGCGCGTCTCCGGCTTTCGCGAGGAGAGGGAAAAACAGAGGGAACGCACCGTCTGCTGCTACTGTGTGCGATTGCTCGCCTTGACTGATCGTCCGACCTCCTCACGCGACACTCGCGCGCATAAACACGCCGGAGCAGCCGCGTGTGGGTGTTCGATATTTGCTCGTTTTACTTCCGAGAAAGCACGTTAAAAGGACCGAGAGAGAGAATGGACGTGGCGAGGCTTGTCAACCGGGACTCGAGGAGAGCCGACCTCTTCCCCGGGAGGCCTTGGATGCGCGAGAACGGGGCCGCCGCCGCCGCGCCCGCCGGCAACATCGGCCTCAAGGGCATCGTCGCTGGTGAGTATACCGAGACTTTATTCGGGATTTTTTTATAACCTCCGGCGACGAGGTGCAGAGGTGTGCAGGACCGCGTGGGTGGATATCGGGCTTTCGCGCTTTCGGTGATCGATGGGCGCGAGAGAGAAAAGGAGTGAAAGAGAGAGAGAGAGAGAGGTGAGTTTCGAAGATGATGATTGGCGCTTTTCGAGCGGGCGATGGTTTGTACGGGACGACTCGAAAACCGGATGTTTTTGCGCGATTTTGGCTGGAGATATTAGGGGCCGAGGAGAGGTTTGATTCGGCTGATCGATTAGGCCTGCAATCTAGTTGCAAGAACGAGTCGAGGAAAATGTTGCGAGCGTTTCGTAACCGCAATTGTGTATGAAAATGTTTCAACGAACAGCCGGTACTAATTTTTCTTTTATTGTCGCCTAAATTTCAAACACTATTATGCGCGCGGAAGTCTGACGTTTTGGAATCGATTTGTGAATTTTGAAAACTAATTTCGAAAGTGTAGCTTTATTTGCGACAATGTAATATCGTTTAATAAATTTTAAAAGTAACGTTTTCAAAGAAAAACTAATCAGGTTTTCTGCGAAACTTGTTATAAGTGGGACGTGCCTTTAAGGAAACACTTCTAACGCATTTTGTAATCTTTTTAAGTTTAGTAGGTAGGTTTATTTAACAGAAATTGCACTTGTGAAATTTAAGAAGAAGAAATCAATTTCCGGGGTTTAATTAATTGAGATAATATTTAATGAATAGTACTTTTAAATATGATTATTTTAAATTATACATTTTAAAAATCTGCACGTACGTCAGATTAATATGAACAATTGAACTGATTGATTTTATCAATTAGTAGACGTTTTATCTTTAGATTCTAATAAATTTAATCTGCACGTTAATCTTTACGTGATGCATAAAAGTCGTTGAGTAATGGCGTTAAGAAGTAGTTTACTTTAATTAATGAATACTACAAAAATTCTTGCACAACATTAAATTAATTATATTAGTATATTAAACATAGAAAAACCGAAACTTCGTTTGCAAATAAAGAAATTTCTAAAAATAAAAATGAAAGTTCCAAAATTTCTCCTCCACTCGACATCCGTATCATTAGACCATTTAAATTCCAGCACTTACGGCCGCGGCGTCATTTAATTTCCCCTCCCACCGATTTTCTTACAATTCGCAACGGCTTTTTATATATATCCCCGCTCCGTTTTCTCGCGACAACGATATCTCAAACTCAAATTAATGATCACCCCCGAGTCATCGGCAATCGATGCACCGGTCGAGTGACACCTGTTCTAAAAATACATCCTCTCTCTCGCATTAGTCCGCGGCATAACTCTCCAGGGCCGGCGGTAATAAAAGCGTTACCATGTAACCGGCGCGCGCACAATGCTCGCACGCCGCGTGCAGCGATTGTTTTCTCGCTCTTTTTCTCGCTCGTCACTTTCGAAAACAGCCGAGGAAAGGTCATCGTCGCCTGGCTCGCGCGCGCGCGCCTCTTCGCTGACAAATATCGATTCGCAATTGGCTTTCCTTTTTTCTTTTTTGTTTTTTTTTTTTTCTGCTCGAGAGACGGGCACCTCTTCGGGCGGCGGTTTCACGGATATATATCTGCTAAGTCACGCGCCGGACTGAGGAGTTCGCTTTCGTTGTGTATAGGCTCGTTTGGGGAGTGGAGGAAGAGTTTAGAAGCTAGATTTGAATGGGATTTGCGAGCGGTCGTTGATTATTCAGATTCGGAGGAGTTTAATAGTGCTGTAGCTAATGTGATAGTATTGGGTCTACTGGTCTTGCCACTTAAATAGTACAGCTGTGAAAGATCCGATTACTGGTATTCAAATCTTGGGGCCTCAAAAGCTAGAGTTACTAGAAGAAATTTACATTTTTAGAGCGAAAACTTGATGTTTATGTATTAAGATGTCTTAAAAAGGTAGAAAAATTTTTTTACGGAATTCTTTTGGATAGAAGAATATTTACAAGTGATTAAAGGCAATGCAGTTTTCGCTTTTCCATAAAACTGGATTATTTCTGAAAAATGAGATATTTAAATTACTTTATCTTATGTTAAAATTTACGGATATTTAATGTTAACATAGTCAATCAAAATTTTCAGTTTCAATATGACCTTTGCTTTTTGCAAAATATGATAAAATAAATTGTCTGCTAAACTTTATTTAGCACACGAAGCTATTCTATTTTAGATTGCAGTACAGTTAATAAGTTGTGTACAGCTTACGTTTAAAAATCGAGACACAAGTTCGTCCGATGTTATCAGTTCAATTCTCGAGAGCAAGCATGAATGTCTTGTATTGTTTCAAAATATTTAATTTTAAGATAAGTAGTGAATTAAAGTTGATAAACAGCGCCAATTTCATGAAAGAAATTAAACAAAAAATGATGTTTGTTTGGTCTTCTGAATATAATTTATTTATCTGCTTTCTGTTTGTAATTTTCCAGAATATAAAAGTAAGCAAATCACTTTAAAATCGCTCTAATTTTTGTGAAAAAAGCCGAATAGAATTAATAAAATTCATTATCAGCATAATCAAACTCATATTTCTTGAACTGCCTTGATTAAGTTAAATTCACGACTTCCCTGCTGCAACGGAGATAATAAAGTAGAACTTCTCAAAACTGCTTTTTGAAACGTAAACTTTTTTAATTTATCAAAAAAGTATATTGCTACATAAAAATAACTTTTTCCATTTCTCCGCAATCCGAAATCAGATGTCTCTCATGCAAAATCAGTTATTCTTAAATTTAATACTCATTAAAAACTTGTGTTTATCCTCGCGTTGGTGCACTGCCAGTTCTATATAAAATCGAATGATGAATCAAGGGTAAATCAGGCCGAGTAACGCTGGTATTGTCAACCTGTCAGTCCGAACAAAACGTCGAATTTCACGAACATTCGTGCTTACTCCGCCGTTTCCCGTCAAGACTTTTTTTTTTTAAAAAAACAGTAACAGCCCGCGACATTCGACACGATTCGCTTGCATTTACAAGGTAGCGCAAATCGGAGAAAAAGGTTTCAGGGTCGAAAAAAACTGAATGGCGGATTCAATTTCATTTCGGGCGTTCCGTCGTGCCATTATGAGAGTAGCAAAAATACGAGTTTGCATATATGGCTTTTATTCTTCATTCATTCGGTCAGTTTTCTTTTTATTTTTAGAGCTGTTTGTGAAATGATAATGTTTTAATTTTAGAGTATGCTTTGTTCCAGATGGTAAATATTTAACGTATATGCTTTTCTGTGAATTCTAATATTAAAAAGCCCGCAAATTTCGTTTACGCGCAAATGGTAAAATTTATTAATAGTTGTTAAAAGTTATTTATTAAAGACCTGGATATTTTTGGGGTCGTAAAATCGTTAAGGAATTTTAAATTTATGTCAATAATTCATGAACGCAAGTAATTTTTAGAACAAAACAAAAATGTTTATGTTTCTGTTTTGATTAAAATTCCCAAAGTTATGACTGGAAATTACTGTTTCTCGAAGCTATTTATAAATCTCGGAAAATTATTTTGATTTTTCAAGGTCGAAAGAAGCACGTACGTGAAATCAGAATAAAAAAATTGAAAAAACATTTTGATTATTCCTCAAAAAATAAAAAAAAAAAATTAAAAAAAATCAACGAATTCTAATTAAATTAGATACATATATAAAATCCAGCTTTCGCTTACCTCCAGACGCAGGAAGCCCCGATACACCTCTAAAAATAAAGCAATCAATCCCCCGCGAAACTAGTCCGCATCTGGTCTCTCTCCTTGCTCCGACGACTTGTATCGAGCGCGCATATCATCGTCAGCCCTCTCCTTCGTCTCTTCCGCAGGTGGCATCACCGGCGGCATCGAGATCTGCATCACCTACCCGACCGAGTACGTGAAGACGCAGCTCCAGCTGGACGGCAAGGCGGGCGCCGGTCGTCAGTACGCCGGCATCTGGGACTGCGTCAACAAGACGGTCAAGAGCCACGGCTTCTTCGGCCTCTATCGGGGCCTCTCGGTCCTCATCTACGGCTCCATACCCAAGTCGGCGGTGAGGTTCGGCTCCTTCGAGACCGTTAAGAAGCGCCTGGCGGACTCCGAGGGGAAGCTCAACGTCCAGAATCGACTGCTGGCCGGACTGTGCGCCGGGGTCTGCGAGGCCATTCTCGCGGTCACGCCGATGGAGACGATCAAGGTCAAGTTTATCAATGATCAGAGGTCGGCTAATCCCAGATTTAGGGGATTCTTGCACGGAGTCGGGATCATCGTTAAAGAAAATGGTGAGTCGGATGCGAGTCGTGAATACGTCTCAATGTCAGTTGTAAATTGGGCTGATAATTTAAATGTAAGAATGAGAAATATTTTTTTGATTTCGTCAAGGACAGCATTGAAACAAATAGCATTAGCTTCGTTTTTAAAAAATTACAAAAAGTTCGCGGTGAAGATTAGTAAACCCTCGTAAAGTAATCACAGAGATTGTCAAAACGAAAGAATTACTGGAAGCTGGCGAAAATTTAGTGTAATTTTAATACATTTTTCTATAAAGTATGATAATTTTGTTGATTTTGACAGTCAGTAATTGCTTTACTATAAATAGTGTCGTAATTTGTCCGAAAATATTTTTCTTCGTGTAACTTACATAAAGCATATTTAATCTCTGTAAATTGTAAAATAATTATATCTTCTATTACCTTTCAGGCTTCAGAGGTGTGTACCAAGGTGTGGTGCCTACGATCATGAAACAGGGTTCGAACCAGGCAATTCGATTCTTCGTAATGGAATCGCTAAAAGAATGGTACAAAGGTGGAGATAATAATAAGCACGTTCCTAAGTTGGTGGTCGGTGCCTTCGGTGCAGTTGCCGGTGCGGCGTCAGTCTACGGAAACACCCCCATCGATGTTGTCAAAACGAGAATGCAGGTATGTAAATAAATATAAAAAAAAAAAAAATCATTACTTCCGCGTTATCGCAAATAAAATAATCTAATAATCTCGGAAATTTCTGTAGGGTTTGGAAGCTTCGAAGTACAAAAGCAGCTGGGACTGTGCGGTGCAGGTCTGGAAGAAGGAAGGTCCGAGAGCCTTCTACAAAGGAACAGTACCCAGGTTGGGTAGAGTCTGTTTAGACGTCGCCATAACCTTCATGATTTACGACACGTTCATGGACATGTTCAACAAATTCTGGCCTTAAGGAGGAATTCACGAAGAGCGATTTATATCAGCCTATATTTTGTTAGGCTCCCGTAATCACGAAGTTACGCAATGACCTATGATCATTGCTTTTTAGAGATATTGTATAGAGAAGAGCAAGGAATCGCTGCATTGTACGCGGTGTTTACCATACTTTTACAAAAGTATGATCTAGATTTTTGTTATCGAGAAATTGCCAATGGCGCTGATATATACGTAGAAGTCCTAAAAGTTATACTAGAGCAACTGTGCCATTGAGAGAATACTTTTGATACTGATGCTTTAATCTTTTGAATTTTTTTGATAAATAATTATTGATGACAGTTCTTTTGGAGTTTGTTTAAAAAAAAAAAAATTAAACGAGGAACTTTTTTCTATTTTTGAAGAAATACGAGATCTATTTCAATAACGTAAATGATAATCGAAATGAATTTTAAAGCATCTGTACATAAGTGCTGGTTAACAAACTAGAAACCTCTGAACCAATAAACCCTTATATCAAGTGTTAACGAAAACATTTAATTATCAGCAAGCATTAGAATACTAACATCATAATGGTTTGTGATAAAATGCGGTTTTTTTATTCTTTTGGAAAATTGTATATGCACAAATCGCTAATGATTTTATGAAGCTTTTATTAATGTTTTAAGTATTTTCTTGAATAGTTACTGGATTTGGTAGAGTTGATGAAGATGAACTTTTTTCATGTTTGTTAAATAATTACTGCGATGTTATTATATGTAGATCATGTGTAAAGATTTTAAAACACACAAGTAGTGATAAAACAGCAAGAAAAAACTAGTTTTTGTTAAAAAAAAAAAAAAAAAAGGATTTGATTGATTGAAATATGCTCTAAAATGCAATCTTTTCTTTTCACGCTTATTGCCATGTCTAAAAAATTTAGGATACGTTAGAAATAAAACAGAATGTTAATATTCTGAAAACAATCATTCCAGCACAATAATTTTACCAATGAATATTACCAACAGATTTTATACAATTTCTTTTGTCTACTATCCTGAAACTAGGTTTTTGATGATGCAATTTTTTGATTTATATATTTTGTTAACAGTTTTTTACAGTGTTTTCACATTCCGTGAATAATTCATAAGAGAATTTATATATATTTATATTTGTACCTTACAGGTAACACTTTGTTTTTTCTTTGTTGATTTAATTACTGTAATTTATTAAAATCTCAAAAAGATCACAAATTGTATATTATGTAAAACGAAAATTATATCACTCACAATGTTAAACAATCGTTTTGTAATTTATCCCAAAAAATTGTGATTCTGTACGTTCGTTTGCTTGTTTATTTTTTAAGACTAGATAATTTATTTATACTAAATGATGTAAATGAGTAAAAAGATGTAATGAATAGTTACAATATTGAAAAATCGTTTAAAGAGTTTAAAAATACAAGAACAAAAATTTTTATAGTGTATTTTTTGAAAATATAATATTACAGTACAAATTTTAACACGATAAGTTTTTTAATTACAAAACACTACCTTTTACCCAATTTTTATAAATACTATTCTTTATTTAATATTTCCTTTTCAGATTTATTTTAAATATAGTTGAATAACTTTTTTAAAATTTTAGACTTTTATTCTCAAAAATAAAGTTATTATTAACACATTATTTGTACATTAAAATAATGCGTAAATAATAATAATGTCTGTTTAATGATAATAATCACGTTACATAAAAATTTGGTTATCTTATCCCACTTACATAACACTTTATTACGTAAAAAAATTGAGTTGAGAAAAATAAATTAGTTTTAAGTTGGTCATTGAAAAAAAAAAAAAAATAAATGGAAAATGCAGTTTGAGAAATTCGTAAAAGTTGTCAAGACTTATGTAGTAAAAATATGTTTTTTTATCTCATGTGTGAGGAGGCATTGTACGTGCGTTATAATTTATGTGCCAAGAGAAAAAAGCGTAATACATTGAAAATGCAAAAAAAATATATACATATATATAGAAAAATGCTTGATTATGATTTAACAAAATTTTATAAGTAATATTTTTTGCTTATTAAAAATAACACTAATCTCTTTTAAATTTTAACTTTTATAACAAATTAATTAATATATATACAAGTTCTTTAAACTACAGATAAATACTAATCATTTTCTATTCGCCGGCGGAATCCGCAAACATATATTTATACCGAGGCATTAAGTTTAGCATTTGTTTAAATCGATATGTACCACCTTCAATTGAGAGTTTTCTTGCAATAATGTTTTTCGGCTCATATTCAATGGCTCATTTAACTTTTCTTTATAAATTTTTACAAACTGATTTTCAACAACTTGATTTTGTCGAAAACTTTTGTTTCAAGCGTCAAAGCGTCGCGTTCGAAAAGAAGGAAAAAATCTTTAAGAAGAGTGAGAAAAGATTGATGAAAGAGAAAGAGAGCGAACAAATGACGGAGTAAGTGAACGAGGGACAGAAAGAGAGGAAAATGAGAATGGGAGGAGAAAAGAAGCAAGCGAGAAACAGAGAGAGAGAGAGAGAGAGAGAGAGAGAGAGAGAGCGAGAGAGGGACAGAAAGAGAGCAAAAACGAGCGGAATGAGTCGAAAGTTTAAAATGAGAAAGAGGAGGTCCCGTGGGGCCCCTCACCGCACATAAGACCCTTCCGCCCATCGAACCCCGCTGTATATAGACATACTCGCGGCCTGTCTTGCTCTGAAATGGGCTCTTTTTGTTTAATCATTTATACCCCTCTTGCGCCTCATTTTTTTCGCCAAAATTAATTACTTTCTGGAAGTACGTTGGGACCCGCACGCATATAGGTTTTTGCGCGATCTTCTTCGGTGCAAATTTAAAGCGCTGCAAAATATCGAGGACAAATATTTAAAAAATTAAACAATTTTTTATTACTTACATTTTACGTGTTTATGCAGTAAATTATTCTTGGCCGTATATTTTTACATAAATCGATGATAATTTTCGATATCTGAAGAGTTAATTTTCAAAAATCAGGTATGAGCTAAATTTGCTCAAAATTCAATTTGGCTGAGAAGTACCCGATGAGATGATAATAAATATCTGCCTTGAATCATTAAATATTTTTTATGAGAAAGATAAACATGAAAAAATAACAAGTCATATTTCAAAAAATACTGAAATATTACGCGCGCCAGCATATTTTTAGTGCATTTAAATAGTTAAATAATAACTACTTACTCTATAAATTATGATAATATTATTTGGCACAAATTAATTGAAATCGTAATTTTATGCCTAATTATTTTGCAATAAACCAAATTAAATTTAATTAGCGACCGTTTCATTCTAATTACGAAGGATATAAATATCTCGGTTCTCCTCTTAGCAGGGGAAAGAGACTTTCATAAAAATCTACATTTCTCAGTTGAAGGCAGATGTAAAAATCCATTGCAACATTCCTGCACTCTATCAACCACATACATCGTCCGATCGACAATAAAAATGTTCTAATAAGAAAGGTACAGCCCCGTATCCCCGGCAGTTATCATCGAATCTCAACAATTAGCGCGGCATTTCGCGCATTCTCGAGCTCATCGTCGACAGCGTGCCGCTACTCGCTGGTAATATAATTTTCCTTAGAAATGTATAACGTTCCCAGCCGCATTGCATTTCCCTCTCTCCTTAAGAGGGGCCTTACAGCAGCAGCAGCAACAGCAGCAGCGGCGAGAGAACTACTCTCCTCGCTCGAGTGCAGTCCGCGGAAAAAGGGTTAAACATAATTATAACGACTGCGGGGCCCGGCCTTACCCCCTATCTACTCTCTCTCGATCTCTCGCAGGTGCCCCAGAGAGTTCCCCCCACTCCCGAGGCGGCGACGGGCCCCGAAGGGGGGACCCGGGGTCACATTCCAAGATGGCTGTGCCCGAGGAATGCAGCAGTGGGTGCCTCCTCCTCCTCCCTCCCTCTCGCAAGACGCCTGCTCTCTCGCGGTGCGCGCTCTTTTGAGCGATCCTATTATTTTTCGGGGCCCCCGAAAAACAAACGCGGCCCGGGCCCCTCCGCTTCGACACCTACCTGTTCCGAGCTCCCCACCGTACCTGCAGTAATTTGCGGAAAACCTGAAGACGTGGATAGTTATCCATCGCGCTGCCGCCGTCGCCGCAGCCGCTTTCTATATAACGCTGGATGCTGCGAGCGCGTGTGTATCTCCCAGTGCTAAGTGAGTGAGTGCGAGAGAGAAAGAGAGACAGAAAAGTCGTTACACATCGGCCGCGCGAGAAAGTCGTAGCCGCGCGTTTTCTCGAAGCTCTCCGAAATGGAACGGCACTGTCAAGCTGGGCCTGATCTTGCTCGAGGCTGATGATAATGCCCACGCCGAAGCATGATACCGGCTCGAGTTGAACAATGTCTCACAGGGATATCTCTGAGGTAAGTTCTTACTGTTTGTATACACGCACACCTGTGGAGCGCCCGCCGTATTTTGTTTGCCGCGGTCTCTTTTGTTTTTGACCCGCATGTTTTGTATTAGCTTTTCGAAACGTAAACTGTATGAGCTTGTCACCGTTTTTTAATTTGAGATCGGCAGTGAATGAAAAATATACATATACCTGTTGCCGCTGCTGCTACTGCTGCTGGTTTTGCTGTTTTTTGGTGGCGGTCGTGCTTTTTTTTGGATATGGCTGTTCCCGGTACTGAAATAATTTGCTGATGCACTTCCGAGGTTTTTGTCTTTTATTTGGAACGTAATTATAGCTGCGGCTTTTTTTAGAACTAGTCCTTTGATGATGCGGTTCTTTATTTCTTATAATTTTTTTAAGTATTTGTTAACAATATTTTTGAAATTAGAAATAAAACGTTTCTTTTTACTTGAGCTTGCATTCGATTTTTTAAATTTTCGTACTTGTAATTATTTTTTTATTTATAATAAATTTTTTTTATATTAAAAAATTAATATTTGTTTAAATTTAAACTATTCATCTTACTTTTTCTACCAGACTAAAATGGTAATATATTTTTTTGCTAATATATATTTTTATAATTAGTGCATAGTACCAGAGAAACTATATTGAACTTCAAAATTTTTACTGATTTTTAAAGAATTTACATAACATAATTTAAATTTTATATAACACCAGGTGGAGCCCGAAGGTTCGTCGGCCTTGGCTGCTGGATCCAGGGCACTGTTCCTGGAGACAGTGCGCAGGAGTAATGCAGCCTGCCAAAATGGAGACTATGCTTTAGCTGCAACCCTTTACACAGAAGCATTGGCCCTAGATCCTCTCAGCCATGTACTTTATTCGAATAGATCTGCTGCTCGTCTTAAGATGGGCATGTTTGCCCTGGCGCTGCAAGATGCTGTAAGAGCCACAGAACTCAGTCCACAATGGCCAAAGGTATGTGAATAGAATAATTATTTTTGCTTGCAAAAATCTGCCAATAGAATAAGATAATAAGGACCTGCAGGCAGTTTTATAGAAGATAAGATTTCTTTTAGTTAATTTGTTTGTGTAAAGTAACAATTTTTCGGTACCTGCACAGAGATATCCAAGGATAGCAATTACTTTAATTAAATCCAAGTTTGAAATTCTCTCTGGAACATATTTTGTAGCTATTGATAAAAATTGAATTTAAATTGATAATCTTGGAATATGTAGTATAATTTATGGAGCTAGCAATTGATTATTATGCAAATAAAGAGTAGCAGTATTTATTATTTATTACTTTTTTCCACAATAAATCATAGGAATAAATTATTGATGAACTACTTAAATAGCTGGAAAAGTTTTTTTTTGTTATAAAATAAAATAATATTTAATAGTAATTTATTGTTTAAATTAAATCTTACTTTGATATAAAACATGCTTTCAGGCTGTTTCTATTTAATCAATTAATATACTACTTTTTTGTAATATAAACGTCCTTTTATTGTCAAAGATTGCGAGTTTAAAAATAACTTGGAACAGGATTTTCTTCCTCCCTAAAAAACACCATTCACTTGCAGGCGTACTACCGTCAAGGCGTAGCGCTGCAATGCCTGGGCCGCTACGGCGAGGCCCTGGTGGCCTTCAGCATCGGTTTAGCCCGCGATCCGAACAACTGTCAATTGCTCGCAGGGCTCGTCGAGGCTTCGCTGAAATCGCCGCTTCGGGTCACACTGGAGCCGACCTTCCAGCAACTGCGCGCAATGAAGCTCGACGAATCGCCCTTCGTTGTCATTTCCGTTGTCGGCCAAGAGCTCCTCGGGGCTGGACAGTATAGAGCGGCTGCCGGCGTTCTCGAGGCTGCACTCTCCATCGGATCTTGCAGCCTCAAGTTGCGCGGTAGTGTTTTTTCCGCGCTGTCCAGTGCTTATTGGGCCCTTAATTCGCTGGATAAGGCTATCAGTTACATGCAGCAGGATCTGGGTAAGTGGTTTCTTTGCCCAAGTGATCAATGTTGATATTTAAATAATTTTTTTTATTGTACTATTTATTGATTTTTTGTACATAATAAAATAGGTTTTATAGAATTGGTTATAGTTACATGTAAGGATATAATTAAGGACATTTATTTTAAAGTATAGCGGTAATTTAATTACTGATACGTAATCAACTTATGTGATAAAGCGTGAAAGTTATTAATCATTTATTTAATTAACGATAATTACTGAAATATGTAGTATCCGTCTTTATCTTTCGTCATGTTTCGTAGCTAAAAAAGAAAATTCTTCAATATGCTTTTTCATAACTGTGATACAATTTCTGTCATTAAAAGACTATGATCTAATTTTACTTGCAATTTTTATAATTTTTTTTCACAAAATCATTCATCATCTCAATGAAAATGGTGCAGGAGTTGCACGATCTTTGGGCGATACGCAGGGTGAATGCCGAGCCCACGGAAATCTCGGCTCCGCGTACTTCAGCAAAGGGAGCTACAAGGAAGCCCTAACAGCACATCGCTACCAGCTGGTGCTAGCCATGAAGTGTAAGGATACGCAGGCCGCAGCCTCGGCACTGACCAGCCTCGGTCACGTGTACACTGCCATTGGCGACCTGCCGAACGCCCTCGCTTCGCACAAACAGTGCGTCCAGCTTGTTAAACAAATTGGAGACCGACTACAAGAAGCCAGGGAAATCGGCAACGTTGGTGCCGTTTATCTTGCCATGGGAGAGTTTGAAAGTGCCGTGAGTTTTAGTTTTAATTATTTTATTATTGCTTTTTTTTCGATGGAAATGTTACTTAATTACTTGATTGCTCAGGTTGACTGTCACACGCAACACTTGCGGATAGCTCGTCGTTTAGGAGATAAAGTAGAAGAGGCAAGAGCTTTTAGTAATTTAGGATCTTCGCATCATTACAGAAGAAACTTCGGACAAGCTATGACGTATCATGAAAACGTCTTGAGAATTGCGCAAGAACTAGGTGATAAAGCTATTGAAACTAGGGCATATGCAGGACTAGGACACGCAGCTCGGTGCGCAGGTACCGAATCGTTCATTTTTTATGCAAAAGCGCAAAGTAAAGCAATTACTTTTGTTTTATTTATAATTTATTTTTAGGCGATTTGCAACAAGCAAAACTTTGGCATCAGCGACAGTTAGATGTCGCGTTAACAACAAAAGACAAAGTAGCAGAAGGTCGAGCTTGCAGTAATTTAGGAATCGTGTATCAACTCTTAGGTGAGCACGATGCCGCGCTAAAACTACACCAAGCTCACTTGGGAATAGCGCGTGCCCTCGGGGATAAGGCGGGTATGGGCAGGGCTTACGGCAATATCGGTAATGCTTATAATGCTCTTGGTTATTACGATCAGGCCATTAAGTACCACAAACAGGAGCTGACTATCAGTAAAGAGGTAACGCATAATTCATTCGTTACATTAATAAAAACAAATGATAATTTGTAAATACATTTTAACTACAATATTATATTAAAGCAAATCAACTTTATGAAATATTTATTGTCTATCAGGTGAACGATCGAAGTTCAGAAGCCAGTACTCATGGTAATTTAGCAGTAGCTTATCAAGCAGTGCAGGGCCACGAGGCAGCACTGCGTCACTATAAAGCTCACCTCGCTATTGCGCGAGAACTGAAAGATGTAGCGGGTGAAGCTTGTGCCTTATTAAACCTTGCCAACTGCCTGTCATCACGGGCCCGTTTCGAAGAAGCCATACCCTATTATGAGAACTATTTGATGTTATCTCAGGAACTGCATGACGTCGAAGGTGAAGCCAAGGCCTGCCATTTCCTAGGCTACGCGCATTACTGTCTCGGTAATCATCGAGAAGCTGTTAGGTATTACGATCAAGATCTAGCTCTAGCCAAAGATCTGCAAGACAAGTCCGGCATGGGCAGAGCTTACTGCAATTTGGGTCTGGCTCATCTTGCTCTAGGAAATTTGGATACAGCTTTAGAGTGCCAAAAGTATTATTTAGGTATGAGGCTTATTAAAATAGTGTTTTAAGTCAATAATGAACAAAAATTACAAGAATTTTCTTTACTTAGCCATAGCCCATATGACGAAGCATTTAGCGGGTAAATTCCGAGCACTTGGGAATATAGGTGATTGCTTCTTACGACTCGGTGAAATTGATGAGGCCATAAAGATGCACCAACGCCAGCTGAATCTTGCACGACAGGCTTCTGATCGCAGCCTCGAAGCCGCTGCCTATGGCGCTCTTGGAATAGCACACCGTACAAGTCGAAATCTTGATAAGGCACTGGGATTCCATACCCAAGAACTAACATTGAGGCAGGAAGCGTCTGACTTAAGAGGCGAATGCAGAGCTCATGGAAATTTAGGAGCTGTGCATATGGCTCTGGGACAATACACGCACGCAGTGAAGTGCTACCAAGAACAACTGGAAAGAGCAAGAGAACTTGGAGATTCGAGTGTTGAAGCTCAGGCACTCGGTAAATAATTAATTATTTATATTTTTACAACTTTACAATTATTTACACTCAAAAATATTCGTTTCTAACAGGTAACTTAGGAATAGCCAGACTCAATATGGGTCATTACGAAGACGCAATCGGCTATTTTGAACAGCAGCTTTCGACGCTTGAACCCTTAACAAATAACACGGCATTGCTCGACAAAACCCGCGCTCTTGGTAATCTTGGTGATTGTTATGAAGCACTTGGTGATCCTGAAGAAGCAATCAAATGCCACGAGCAGCAACTCGCTGCTGCTATACGGCTCCGTAGTGTCAGGGATCAAGAGCGCGCATACAGAGGCCTTGGCAGGGCAAGAGAAGCTTCAGGAAATTATCAGGAAGCACTCGTATGCTTTGAAAAGAGACTCGTTGCTGCTCATGAGGCTGATAGCCCTGAATCTAGAGGTGCTGCTTACGGTGATTTAGGTAAATTATTATTTAGAAATTTGTAATAATGAACCAAAAATCTTTGAAAAAAAAAAGTTTTTTTTTTTTTGTAATTTTAGGACGAGTGCATGCTGCTCTTGGTAATCATGAACAAGCAGTGAGTTGTTTGACCCATCAACTGGCGCTCGCCAGAGGTTTGGGTGATAAAGCTGCAGAGGCTGAAGCAGCAAGTGGACTTGGTGCTGTTCATCTATTGATGGATGATCCAAACACTGCTCTTGAACACCATCAACTTGAACTTTCGATAGCAGAGAGCTTGGATGCCGCTGGATTGCAGGCGAGGGCTTGTGCAAATCTTGCAGCAACTCAAGAGGCACTCGGTCATCTTGAAGAAGCTATTAGACTACAGGAGCAGTCTCTCAGTCTTGCAGCGGCAGCTGCTGATTTACCTGCAAGAGCTGCAGCGTTCTCAAGTCTTGGACGGCTTCATCATTTATGTAGTACGTATTTGCTTTACAGAATTCTGGGCAAAATATGATTAAGAGATTTGTGTAAAATTAACAAAAAAATAATTGTAATCTATTTCCAGATGATCTTCCAAGAGCTTTAAGCTATCTACAATCTGGCCTGTCATTAGCTGAAGGTTTAGGTAGACGCGATGAAACAGCGCGATTACGCCATCGATTGGGTCTCGTGCATTGGGAAGCTGGCGAAGCAACAATAGCCGTAGAGCAGTTAGAAAAAGCTGCAAGTCTACTTGAATCTTTGGATCCAATACCAGGCTTAACTTATGGAAATCAACAACTATATCAGCCTGGTAAAGCTGAGCTACTTTCACAAACGTATCGAACGCTGCAAAAAGTGCTTGTAAGTCTTGGGCGTAATGAAGAGGCACTAAATTGGTCTGAAAGGTCAAGGAGAGCAATAAGCGAAAGTGGAAATGAAGAAGCATCTCATTATTCCGAAATTATCGATAGGCAAAGAGGAGTTGTATTATACTTTAGGTAAGATGTCATTATAATTTTAACAATTTTTTTAAATTCTAAAATTTTTAAACTTACAGTGAAGTCGATGATGATCTTCATGGGTGGTGTTTGGCACCAGGCAGAGGCTTATTACGTTTCAATTCGACTAGTTTGGGTGGTCTGAGCTTAGAAAAACGGGGCCTTGAAGCCCGAGAAGCCTTACTTCTAGGCGAATCAGCGACCGACTCGGGAACTCTTGATGATAATTGCTCTGTTAAGATTCCGACTCGCGGTCATCATTTGAACGCAAGTAGCTACAGTTTGAGCAGTTTGTTTAGTGTTGGTTCAGTCAGCTCACGTGCTGGAAGCGCACGGTGGGCCCAGCAAAGAGGCGGACCTGTCTGGCAAGCGCCTGCTGCCTTGCAAGGACTTTATGACCTGCTTCTTGCGCCATTTGAAGACTTGTTACCACAGCCTAGAAGGGAACTTATACTTGTCGTCGAAGAGTCGCTTTATTTAGCACCGTTACCAGCCTTACAAGCCGGTCCTGGTTAGTTCGTCTATACTAGTTTTTCATGCTATTTTGCTATTTTTATTTTCAAAAATAATTAAGTGTTAAAATTTTATTATAAATTTTTTTTTATTCTAGGCGAGGACTACCTTTGCGAGAGATTTTCTTTACTGGTAGTGCCATCCTTAAGTGCCCTTAAAAGGAAATCGAAAACGCCAATGCCAGAAGGCAATGCTACAGTTGCTGCTTTAGTAGCCGGTAATCCTTCAATCCCTGAAAAAGTGCGCGATGAACATGGATGGACTGAAAGCGTTTCATCAGCTGAAACTGAAACAAGTATCGTAGGTGAACTGCTAGAGACAAGACCTATAGTCGGTATGTACTATTATTAGTCGGAAGAAAATTATTGAATTTCATTTTAGTACTAATTAATTAAATTTTAAAGATTATTTTTTTCTTAAAAATATTTTATTAATTTATTACTATTTTTTTTTTAATTTCTTTTATTGCTTCAGGTACCGAAGCTACTCGTACCACAATATTACGCAGTTTACCTGACGCCGAATGTGTACACCTTACAGTACCAGTATTTTGGGCAGGTTCTGACAACAATAATAATCCAAGCCTTGCTCTCACTGCTGAACAGTGTGAAGAACCAAGTGAAAAACCTGAATTTCTGCTCGATTGTTGTGCTGATATTATGCGTCTAGCAGCTCGTCTAGTAGTTGTCTCAAGTAGTCATTGGAGCAATGACGTTGCTACTACTGTTAATGTCAAAGGAGTGCAGTTGATGGCCAAGGCATTGTTGAACTCTGGTGCTCAATGTGTTCTTATAGGCATGTGGCCGGTACCTCCAACTGCTGGTAGTATACTTTTGAGAGCTTTTTACAGTGCCATGCTGCAGGGTCAAAGGGCTTCCAGAGCTCTCGCTGAAGCCATGCAGACGGTTCAACATACAAGGCATTTTGCTCATCCTGCCAATTGGGCTGGTTGGCTGCTTCTTGGAGGTGATACAAGATTATCTAATAAGGTAAGACAAATACTACCCACTGCAAACTTACAGTCAAATAGTCCTCAAATGATTTTATAAAATTATACCATTTCAATTTTAGGTGGCATTGATGGGTCAAGCGTTAGCCGAATTATTACGTAGTGGACCAGAACAAAGTCGTGATGCATTGCGCGTAACTTTGCATCTCGTTGAGAAGTCTCTGCAAAGAATCCATTGCGGCCAAAAGAATGCCATGTACACAACACAAAAAAGCATTGAAAACAAAGTAGGCTCAGCCACGGGTTGGCGAGAGCTCCTTATGTCCGTTGGATTCAGATTCGAACCAGCTGGTAACGGGATTCGTCCGTCAGTCTTTTTCCCTCAAAGCGACCCCGAAGAGAGGCTTACTAGATGCAGTGCAAGTTTGCAAGCTCTGCTTGGTTTAGGACAGGCATCTTTACATGCACTAGTCCGACTGTTGCAGGTAAATTAAATATTCTTTCACATTAGCATAGTTATATTAGTAAAATCAATTGTTTTAAATGGAGCAATTAAAATTTTTTTATTTATTTAGGCACCAGAAGCAGCTGAAGACGTAATAGCAGCGATGAGAAGAGCTAGTTGTGCAACTGAAGGTCAAGAAATCAAACTTCCGGTGCGAGTTTGGCGAGCTGCTGGTTCACACGAGCTTTTCGCTAGTTTAGGTTTTGATCTTATGGAAGTTGGGCAGCTGGAAATTACTTTACGAACTGGCAAGCAAGCTTCCAGAAGATCTGTGCAATTTGCTCTTCAAGCCTTACTAGCGCTATTCGGTAATAGATTTATTTAAAGATTACTAATAATATTTATATTTTATTAAAAGAAGCATTTTTTGGTGAAAATGGAAGATGAATTATTCTGATTGTAATCTTTTAGATACACAAGAAGCGCCAAAAAGTCTTAGTTTAGATTCAAGCAGTTCGATGGAAAGTTTGGCATCTGTGTCACAACCTGATAGGGGACTTTCCGAACGACCTCGTCTAGGTGGTGCATTTGCTAGTTACGTAAGACATCGAGGAGAACCAGACGGTAAAACTATGGAAACCCCTAGTTTATCTTTGACACGTTTAAATTGTGAAAAAGATGAAGGTAAGCATCAATTAATTTGAACCAATTTAGCTAACAAATATTTTTGTAAAACTTAAATTTATTTGTGTTAATTTCAACAAAGATCTTACAGATGAGAGAACTGAAAATTTCTCGGCCAGTCCTCCAACACCTATGACTTTAAAACATCAGACACGAATTCGTAATCTTTATCCAGAACAGTGTGGTCCACGGCCAGGTTCGAGTTCCAGTGGCTCCGTTACTGACTGGGATAATGGACACAATACTGTTTTACGACGACAACCATTGCCAGCTTTGCCAGCGACTGTCCTTGAACGATTAAGCGTACGTACCGAACTCGGAACCGGTACAATCCCTTCCTCAAGGAAATTAGCACCTCAGGCATCGTCTAGTAATATCAACAATAGTAACGCAAACGACAATGAATCTGTAAATAATCAAGAGTCAACACAAAACTCAGAAGCACCGCATCATCATCATTCCCACACTAATATAAGAAACTTGGCAACATCACTTACAAGTCTGACACGTGAACTTACACCCACGATATCCGACGTTTATCATGAACGTAATCTCGGCTTAGGTTTAGCACCATCGTTATCAAAACTTCTCGAAGAAGTAGGAGGCTGTCCTATATCAGAAAATGAAGAACAAATAGAAATGATGGGAAAGACCAGCATAGTTGGCCACAGCCAAACCACAAGTTGGTTACAAAACGAGACGGAACTCTGCCGCAGGGATGAAGCTGATGGAAGATCTATCGCCGAGTCTCAATGCAGCGCAACAAGCTCCAATAAGATACGCAGAAAAGCACCACCACCTCCGATCTAAATTTAGTTTTTATGGCTTTACGGAACCGGGGTTGGAATATAAGATACCGGTATTTAACAGTGGAAGTACAAAATTTTTTACGGCTTATGTGATTTTTAAGAGACTTGATACGTAGCTCAAGTACAATTTTTTTAAGCAGCTCTTTCAGTATTTTGACTGTAGAAGTTTCAGTTATTTCAATCTCCGCTTCAAGAGCTTTGTTTATAACTGTAGTTTTCTTTGAGGATATTTATGAGTATAAATTGTATACCTTGTTGTAGTACGTTTGAAATGACAGGAATGTTTCAGGAACGAAAAGTTTTAAAAAAACTTGTGATAAAAATGTTTTTATTAAAGCGAAATTGTACAAAATTAGAAGTACAAAAAATTATTATTTATGAAATTTTACTTTGTTAACTAATTTTTTCAATCATGTTTTACTTAACGTACAAATCAAAACAATGAGACATCAATGAATTAAATGTTGAAATTTAAAAATCAAATTAATATAATTTATATTTATGAAATTACGTTTAATAACTAAAATAAATAATTTTCTTAATTCCTGCAGCATTTCAAGATTACTTTAGCACTTTAGTGCTATGGAGCTAATAATTCCTCTGGTGGGGAATAATAGTAATCTTCCATTCATTTCTATTGAAATAGTATTGCTCTTTAAAAATTATGCAATGTTTAAACTTTTCTTGAAGATTAAGTATTTTTAAAATAAATTTTTAAATAAATTTTTCCATCAGGGTTATGGTATGGGAATGGTAATAGCAATGAAGAAACATTTTACACAGTCTATTTCAATATTTGAAATAGATAAAATACACATAATACAGGCTCATTTCACTTAGTGAAGTAATTATGTGATTAATATAACTGTGCCGTCCACATTTTTAGTAGAAAATGTATTATATTGACTTCATGTAAGATATTACTTTATGCGGATTTAGATTAAATAAATTGGTTCATTTTAGAATCATTACACAATGCCTGTTTCTTTTTTCCTGAACAAATCTATTTGCTAATTTTATTAATCATTTTTTAATAATAAATAATACTTTTCGACACGTGGGAGAAAAAGTTAATTCTCTAAAGGTGAGTTTACCGCCCGAGCGAAGCGATGATGATAATCACCCTAGTCTGAGAATCATATTTCTCACGTGTGTCGTACAATATTTTTGATACAAGGGGCGTAAAAACGGTTTTAAAACATTCTAAAATGTATAAAATCGAATTTTTAATTAACATTATTTAATAGTAAAAATAAGCAAAATTTATTGTTACAATTTAATTTATTGATGCATAATTTAAAGGTTTTAAATAATTATTTAATCAGGAAGTCACTTTTAACGCTGAGTTATAAAAAAATTTAATCTAGTTTTAATCATAAAATATTAATACAATTTCAAATGACCAGTTACTTGATCAATAAGTTCACATGGCCCTGGACCT
The DNA here is from genome assembly GCA_035047165.1 of Ormyrus rosae. Taxonomy (NCBI): domain Eukaryota; kingdom Metazoa; phylum Arthropoda; class Insecta; order Hymenoptera; family Ormyridae; genus Ormyrus; species Ormyrus rosae. Next base: position 629,060 of record JAWWML010000031.1, on the reverse strand, counting down.
ATTCCACATACTGTCCTGCTACCAGGTGCTACTTGTGTCTGACCCGCATCACGAACAACATTTGATAACAGTCCTATATTTTTTGCTGATTGATGCAACTCCAATAATTCAGCTTCAGTCTCGCACTAAAAATATATAAATGTATTTTTATTTTTCCCTCCTTTAAGTTTTTTTAAAACAAAATTTAATTTGAAACTCACTTTGAGTGCAATTTTAGTTTGTCCACAACTTTCCCATGATTTTAAAACTTGAGGGTGTCTTTTAGCTTGTTTGTAAGCAGCAACGGCTGCATGAGCACACTGTGCTGCAACTTTGCCTTTTCCCATTTTCAAGTCATTTCTAACAACCAATACCAGTTTTGAATAAGTATCTTCACCGTCAAGTGAGCTAGATGATTCACTGTCATCATCATAAGTCTAGAAAATAAAATTTATTCAAAATATATTATTATTGCAATAAACATATTTAAAACGCATATTAATTAAAATCCATATTTAAGCTTACTATTTTGTTGCTATTTTGTTTGGCTATAGGTTGTTCTTTCCTCCTGAAAACTTTATATAATCCATAACTAATAAGAAGAGTCAAAGGTACTGTTATAGGTGAAGATTTTAAATAATCTAAAAGTTGAAGTAAACTATCCATTTTATAATATAAAATATTATAAATAAACTAACAACGGGCAGGCAATGTTATTTTTACCACGTTTTGAAGATGATATGTATTCTAAGTATTCTAACCTCTCTTACGAGTTTAGCGCGGGGAAATAGATTTGAAAATAAAAAATAACTATACAATAGGAATTTTATTAGTGTGGATTTGGTAATGTTTTTATTTTAATCTAAAGCTTTAAAAGAAAATTAAATAAAACCTTATTATAATTTTAACAAAATTTATTTTTTTTATACAGAATATAATTATTTTTAAATATTTTTATGTACACGATTTAATAGAAATTTCACACTCATTTATTCTCTTAATTTATAATAAGAAACACTTTATTCTGGTCTAAAAAGAGGTTCAAGAGTTCTAACAAATTCTTTTTCAAAGTGTTCAGTGGAGAATCTGTTGACAGATGATCTAGCAGCATTTCGAATAGTATCCTTTTCTTGCGAAGTCATTTTAATAATGAAAGCTAAGATTTGAGCATATTCTTCAGCATCTTGTGCTAAAAATCCATTTTGTGATCCAGCCTGTGTTTCAATAATATCAGCTCTGGGTCCACCAGATGCATGAGCCACCATAATTAATCCTGCAGCCATACATTCAACAACACTGATTCCAAAGTGTTCATTCCACATTGTGTGCAAACCAATAGTTCCTTTCTGAAGCGCATTGATTAGTTCTGCATATGAAATGTTTAGTTGAAATTCTACATTTTCATCTAAAGCTAGATGTTTTGAGAGATCTTGCATATCTTTGACACGAACTTCATCTTCATGATTACGAGTTGAGCCAATTAATACCAATCGGATTTTCTTCCAAGTATCTTCATCAACTATTGATCTTAACTCATACATAGCTCTAAGCATGAGTGGATGATTTTTTTCTGGTCTAAACTGGCCCACTGAAACTATTCGAATTTCATCACCTTTTTGATCATCTGACAGTAAAGGCAAATTTACTAATTTTTCTATATCACAAGGAGGGTAAATGCGATGAGTTCTTAAGGAACACTTCCAAATTGAGTTTATGTGGTCTTCAGTCCATGAAGAATTCACCATTATAGTATCAGCTGTTCTACCAACAACTCCGTATAAAAAAGCAAAAATTTTATAGTACAAAATTTTTGCTGCTGTCAAAAATGGATTTCTAGCTATAACTTGACGATTATTATGAACAACAACTCTTCTGTAAACATGTCTTAACATATCCATTGATATTGTAGGATAATGAGTATATGAAGCAACTTTACATCCTCCAATATATTTGAATAACGGATAAGTAAATGCATATCCCATTGTATCTATAAAGATATCTGGTTGAAGCATTGAAAGAGCCTCATACCCTAACCAGAGAGAACCCATGCTTTGGCCTAGCAAAGTAAAATAAGGATACATTTTGCTTTCAACCCATTTTCTTTGAAATAAGTATACAAAATTCACATTATCTTCTACTTTTATGTTAAATACTTTCTCTACATTATTTAGAATTTTATCTCTGTCAGCATCTAAGTCTCCAGTATAAATATAAATCTGTATATTGTCAAATTTTGATTGTAAAGCTTGCACACCAGCCCAGAGAACTCTTTCACCTCCTCCTCCAGCATTGCAGTATGGATGAAAAATTCCCACAATAATTTTATTATCATTATTTTTACGTCTTTTTCTAAATTTTATTTTTAAATATGCTACAACAATCAAAGGAATGAACACAACACTCAATACAATACATGATAACACTAATTCAATAATTTCAATAAAATCAGACAGCATTATATATGACTTGTTGGAAGTAAACTTAAAAAGTTAACCAATCTTAAATTGTTTTACGTGCTAAATATCCTACCATTTCTCTGCAACGTTCTGTTTAGTCTTATCATTTATATTAAGTACACGTAGCAGTGTAATTTGTTCAGCACTTGCAATGTCTAGTGTCTAGTTCCTTTTACGTTGATGTGTAAATATAACCTCATTTTAAGTTTAATGTTATCATTCTTATTTTATACATAGATGTCGCTTTATAAAATTTGTGCTTATATATAGGTATAGTAGGGGGGGACCGAACATGCAATGTCCACTTCATAATCGTAATTGCATATATACAAATGAAGAATAAACAGAATATGATCGAAATAGTTACATTCGAATTGCCATTGTCTGAAACGTGAAAATTTTTCGTGACCAAAAAGTCGAAGGTTCATACCGGCGAAAAATAGAAATAATTAGTCTACATTATTATTGTTTTTCGCCGGTATGAACCTTCGACTTTATGGTCACAATTGGAAAAATTTTCACGTTTCAGACAATAGCAATTCGAATGTAACTATTTCGATCATATTCTGTTTATTCTGTATGACCATTCGGCGATTTGAATAGTCTTTTGTAAATATTTGATGTTGATGTAAAAAAATTTGATATTTTGATGCAATTCCGAAGTGGACAATCGCATGTTCACCCCCCCCCCCCCGTATGGTATACCAAAGCCAATATATATATGTATAGGTATGGAATTTAATAGGATTTTCGTATAAAAAGAAATAAAATCAATTACAACACTTTAAAATTGTATTTTGATTATTCAATCGTAATAGCAGTACTTCATTACAGAAATTATAAATAGGAAAATATTTACATGTAAAACATTTGCGAAAATACATATTATAAGACAATTGTATATAATTAAACAAGATTTTTAGTGCTATGAAAGTTGTATAGAACTATATAATACATTAACAACATTTTAATGAAAATATGAAATGGTAGACGCGGCCTTGTTTAACTCTTAGTAAAGTGGCTGTGAGTTATTAACTAAAGTATTTTATCACATGCCAAGACACTTTTTGTTTTAGTAGAATATTTTTCTTATATTTTGTTAAACATTTTTATAATCTTTTTCTATTTTAGGCCATTTTCAATGGTACAGATATTGTTTTTTTTATAAAATTATTTAAAAAAATTTTTAATAATTACTTAATCTCTTATTATTTTAATAAGGAATGTCTGTTTGCATAGTGGCTTTAGATTAGCAAACATAAGATATAAAACTTTCTTCATCATACATTAGAGTAAAGTAGAAAACACGTAATACAATATTAACGCACGATTTAGCATTTAAAAGCCATATGAAGGCATAATCAAATGTTTTATTATTAAAGATAAAATTTCTTGTATATATGAAAATAATTTCAAGCACCTAATTTTTGGCAAACGGAACCTAATTTTTGGCAAAATTTGGCGAATTTCATACATTTTTTTAGAATAAAAATGATTTTTTAAAATTGGTACACATTTCAATAGTTTTTGTAAGTAACATGAATTTAAACAAGCAAGAATACTTGAGTTTTGTTAAAATTCTTTAAACCTTCAGATTGAATACCATTCCTAAGAATTGTTCATAATGAATTGTAATAACACCATCCAGATCAGTATCATAATGTCGAAATGCTGCAGTGAGAGTCTAGAAAGAAAAATTTAAATTTTATAACATTACTATTTAAAAAATAATTGTTAATTATAATTTCATAATATTTAACAAAAACTCACATGTAAAACTACACAGCATTGAATAAAATCATCAAAATATATTGTTCCTCTGCCACCCCTATCATACTTGCGCATAAGAGTATCAATGATTGTGTCAGATAGACGGTAACCAAAGTTTACTAAAGCAGTTTTAAGTTCATTTCTATCTATGTTTCCACTGTTGTCCCTGTCGAATGATCTGAAGCAATTTTGCCAATCTGTGACATATTTCCAGAGAGCTCCAAACTCCTCAAAATTAACAGTGCCAGAATTTTTTTTGTCGAACATACCTGAAGAATTTGTGTCAGTGGGTTTGTCATTATCAAACATACCTGCACGAATAAAATTAAGCAGTAGGCACATATAAACCAAGAATACTTCACTGTCCACAGCCCAATTAAATAATTATAAATAAAAGGAGCTATTAAAAATATTGTTAATTTTTTTTACATAATAAAGGTAATGTAGTATAAACCAATTTGGTGCTTTGTTAAATAAAAATACAATTATATTTTATTAACTTGTTATCCCTATTAAAAAATGAAGTATTAAAGTTTAAAATACAAATTTGAATTTGAAGAAAAACCAAATAATTTATTTATTTATTAAACCAGACTTATTTACAAGTAATTATAACATATAAACATTAACAACATATAATTATTTATAACATTAAAACCATTTTATATTATTTACATTTAGTTAAAGAAAAATTGAATTTACTAAATTTATTAAATTTAAGATTGTAAAAAGTTTATGAAACAGTAAAGTAGGAGCATATTAAGCAATATTAAAATAACTTGTGCTTAACTTACCAATCATTAAACGAACTGTTTCTGGGTTGAAAGGTGTCCATGTTCCATTAGAAAGTGCTTGTTGCAATTCATCAGCAGTAATTTCTCCTGAATGATCTTTATCAACTCTGTAATGAATATTTTTATGAATTAGATTTATATAAATACATTTATATTGAAATAAAATTAAAACTTATTGTAGCAAGACAATAAAAAGATAACAAGAGTCAGCTGATTGAAATATCACTAGTAAAAAAGTAAAAAAAAAACAAATTTATTTAAAAAAACGTATTTCACAATCCAGAAACACAATGAAAAAGTCTAAAAATAAAGATTATGTGGAATTTCATAATCTAAAGTTCATTGTCCACAGATAAATGATAAGCGTGAGAAGATTAATTAGATCAGATGAATATAAATCGTGAATCATCCATGAAACCAAAGGCCACGTCAAGAGGTTACCTATAGAATCTCGCGCAATGCAACTAGGAAAACTACGAAATTCCACTCGTACACACCTTTGAAAGACATCCCAAAGAAATTCGCGGCTTGGCATCGGCGAAACGAACGACATTTTGTCGGCTGCTCTTTCTACTTTTCTGCTCTTACGAATAAGGCAATCAAAAACTTTTGTTATCCGGTGACCTTGGCGTTGACTACTCCCACACTTAGCACCGGTTTTTCCTGCGAGAAACGGTACACAGACGGAAAAGCCGTACGTTTTGCGACTAACCGCGGTAAAGGTATCACCAACCCACTATATAAAGGTTAATCCCCACCAGGTGGCGCCTATGATCAGTTGTTCTATATTTACTGGTGTGTGCGGTGTCCCATATAATAACTATGCGCAAATATGAAAAGAATGTGCTTTTTTAAGGAAAAAATCGATTTGTACTGAATATCATACATATTTCTGAGTTGTATTTGCATTTGTTGATGTTTTTCCATTTCTAATTGTACTTTTTAGTAGGCTGCAATTTGCTTTCAAGGGGATTGCATTAGCTTTCAAAATCGATGCAATGACGCGTTTATGTTTACGATTCACCGGATGACGTGAGATAATTTGGGAAATCCCTCCAAGCCACCCTAGGGTTGAAACTAAAAATAATTTTTGTATTATAAAAGGATCTAAAAATAAATGCAATAAAAACTTTCAAAATTCGCTGAGAGTTTTCTGAAAACTTTTTTATTATTTACATGTATATTACACATAATCTGCTACATATGTTAAAGAAAAAATATTTCTAACAATTATCCGCGCATTACACTTTAATTGAAATTTTAAATAATTCATTGCAATAAATTAAGTATAAAAAGATAATAAGTTTTAAGATTATATAAATTATCGTTTTTAAAAAATATAATAACATACGTAACATAAAAATAAAGTTTTGTTCAATCAACCGAAAATTAATAAAGATTTTTTTACAACTTGGAGAAATCTATTCTTCGAAACTTTTGAATGATAAGCTTTCATAATAATATTTTACAATTTAAAATGTCGAATTGCCAACCTAAGAGAAACATAAACATAATGCACATAAAGCTCTAAGAAAATTATGCAGCAGGCAGATGGCGCAGTCGTATAAATCCTCTGTGTTATTTTACCACTTCAAGATATACCTATTACCTTTACCGGTAGCCCGGCCCGACTGTGATATATATAATGAATTGTGATTGTTTCTTTGTATCGACTGCTGCTATGCCAAATACCCTCTACCGGCGGGTAATCGTCCGCGCTGCAGCCTAAAAGAAAAGAAGCGCCATATATATGCAGCTAGGTTATGCAGTCACAGTTGGTAGAAATGGAATGGTAAAACAGGCAGCGAGGGATGGACCTGGACGTCGCGGACCTGCACGACTGCGCCACCTGCTGCTCGGGAAAGGTAGCTACGTTTATCATCCCCCTTTGTCCCCCGCCCCCGAAAGCAGCGGCGAGAGAGAGCAGACCCGGACGGCGCGGCGCGCGCCTCAGCTATCTTATATACTCTCTCTCGAAAAAGCGATCGAGGAGAGGGCAGACCGACCCGCGCTGCGCTCGCTCTCTCCCACACACATGCCAGCACACATGACAGCAGCAGCAGCAGTAGCAGCAGCAGCAGTCGCGTAGTCGTGAGCGTGAAAGCCAGGATTAAAAGCCGTTTCCGCGCGCGTTCGCGTTTACTTTTATCGCCCACTCGAGAGTGCAGAACTTGGCCGGCGAGCGAAATGTCGACCTGAAAGTGTGCCAGAGCAGCGCGATTGCGGCGGCGGCGAGGGAGCGCCCTTTGCCGGTGAGTACCCGCAGTCAGCTGTGTAAGCCTTTGAATTTCCCGTATAGTATGCTCTCCCTCCGTACACCCAGGTAAATAGAGACGAGTCACTGACGGTCACGAGAGAGTCCACATATCATTAGCTCGGGATATTCTCTCGCTCGTTATATTTTCTCCCGAAATGTCGCGAGGACATAAACAGGCTTTTTTTTGGCTCGGACTCCAAGTTCGCCTGGCTTTTTCGCCTCACGCCGGAGCTGACATTCCAAGAGGGGGAAGAGCCGCTCGATTGATCGATCGGCTCGCGCGCGCACTTTGCGTGCGAAAAGAGAGAGAGAGGAGAGATGAGGTAGCTGATAGCTGCTGCGCCGATGCTCCCTGTTATCTACGCACATGTTCGCGGTACCCATTTCGCTCTCGAGTCCAGGTCAATTATTGCTTTGCCAGCTCTCTTTTTTCTCGCCTAATGGAGAGGCGGGTTAAGGGACTTTATTTTTACAGCCTCAATGGCTGATGGCGTTACGGGAAAGGTAAATGATATTTCGTTTTTTATTTATTTATTTTTTTTCACGCGGCTGTCTCGAACAGAATAAGCGATAATTCGTAAGTCGCGGGATGTCACCTGTCACTCTTGCGCAATAAGCATTCACGAGCGAGTGCAAGGAGCGAGTTGATAGCGAGCCAATGAAAAGACAATTTAATGCCCGTGGTATAGCTGCTAATAGTATATTGCAAACGTTGTTTTAAATCATTTCCAACGTGTTTGTAAAATATTATTTTCATTGTCTCGAATTTTTTAACTGCTCTCTGGCTTGTCGCCACTGAAAAGGACGTTTATTCTTTCTCAAAAAATTTGAAAATCGCCGAATCGTTAAAAGATTTTCGATAATTCATTATTTTAATGGGAAACTATATCTCAAGTTTTATTTAAAACAACGGGGTTTTACAGCAATTTTTAGCATTCAGAGAAAGTAAAAGTTTGTTTGTCCGGGAGAATTACGCTATAAAATTAATTACAGTTCGGTATCCTTTCACCGCAAAAATCATGCAGTCGCTTTACATTTATGAAATTTTTTTATTTTAAACTCTTTTCTGTATACTCGAAAATCAATTTCAATGAAATAATATGTTGCTATATACTAGAATTATTTTGATGTTATCTCTTTAATAATGATTTAATATATGTGAATTAATATTATTCAATTGTTAGTCGAATGATGTTAAGTGAAATAGTAAAATGATTATTTTATATAGTAAACTTAGGGTTATTTTATTTGTAAAATTCACGTTGAACGATTTTATCAAGCTTCACTGTGAGGAAAAAACCATAAACATTTTTCGTAACTAACCAAATTTATATAATTAAATTCTATTTAAAATAAATACCTATATAAATTTAAATGAATATTAAAATAAGATTTATTCTATTTAAGCAATGTAACTTTCGAACATTTCTCAAAATTTCCTTTTATATCTCTTTACGACCGTGACATTTTACCAAGTTCTGTCCCCAGTAATTAGTTCAATTTTACTTTTTCCAGCTTCCTGCCCCGAAACAATCATAACAACTTTCAATTAAAAACGCGCTCGAGAGCCGAGAAATTCTAGAAAAAGCCATTTCTAAACCCCTTTGCACTTCTTCCTCTATTATTTTTCTAAACGCGCGCACGCCCGTTTCTCCCCGGAACCGGAACGAGCTAATTCGAGCTGGCCTTAAAATTTTGCTCTCCCGAAAATTCTCGTTAGAATAACGAACGTGAAACGCGATACGCGCGCGCTTCTAGCGAATATACATCGTTTCGCCGAGAGTGATCTAATTTTTCCGCACCGCCGGAAGCTCTCTGTGCTTTAACGCGACCGTATCGGCCTTAAAGGGAGGAAAATTGAAAGATATTTCGCAGTCGCTCGTCCGCGAGCTCGAAATGAGCCGGATATGCGCGGCTGCGGAAAACAAGGAGCGGAGAGAAGTCACAAAGGGATGAGCGGGAGATTAAAGGGAAGGCTGGAAGGCGCGGGGAAAAAAAAGAGGGGCGTCGCGCGAGCGCGAAAAAAACATTGAAAAGGAACGCGTGTGTCGTAAAGAGAGAGAAAAACACACCGCGGAGGAAAGCTGTTAAACTGGAGAGGAATCAGGTATTGACGGTTCCGCGAAAGGTAATTCGAGTAATTTTAACTTGAATTGAAATCAAAATTTCTACGTCTATGCTGTAAAATAAAATGCTTTATTAATTTTAAAAAACTTTGACGTTTAATGTTCAATGCGGAACCATGAAAGCTTGAATTTATATAGGGAAAGCTTTATTATTCTAGGAAAATTTGTTCGAATTTAATGTTGCTTTAATACTTCATGCATCGTTAATGTTGAAACGCAATTTGCATTGAAATCACATGATTTTGCTGCCCGAAAGAGTCATTTCCGCGAAATCACACGTAATCAGGTTATGCTTCGGAACCCTTAAAATTTGATGAGTTGAAACGAGTTTTCGAAATGTATAGTTTATATCGGCATTTCCGAAAGGAATCGATAATGAAATTTTTCGATGCTCGAAAAATGGAAGTGAAAAACGAAAACGGCGCACAAAATCCAGGTCACTAAACTACAGATTGATTGTGTTGCTCGAAATAAATCCGTTTTATAAAACTGCGCAAACCGACAAGACAAATATATAATCTTCGAGCTTTCGATCGAATCGAAGATTTATTATGGTACAGAAGCATAAAAGTCTACAAGAGAAAATCCCTTTTCCCGTAATTCTTTAGTCAATTTTAAATTACAAAATGTGGTGAGTCGTTCGGTGGAATCTCAAATAAGAGAGAAACATATATATGCGGAATCTATTCCTAAATTCAGATTTGATGCTCGACTAGAGTAACCTTGAAAAGATATATACTCTCGTCTGCGTCGGTCCTGCGATTTCAAACCTTTTAAAATCTTATAGTCCGCGCAGATCTATTTTTGCCGTCGCCTATACACATCGACTTTCGCCTCATGAAAAATCGAGTAAACCATCTTCGACGAATCCGTGCACCAACACCACTTATCTTGGCTTTTAGATGGATGTGCGCGTACTTACGTTTGAGGCAACGAGTCTGCGGGTTATTCAAGAGCCCAGTTAGCAATTGTTTCGTGCGACTCGTTAACCGCGCTCGTTCGAGAAAAATTTTTAAAATTGCTCTTTTCGCTCGTTGCTTAGTTTAAATGGGCAGTTCATAATTTAGGTATAATGTGTTTTTACGAGTAACGGTTAAAGAAAGGTCGGACGTTAATTTTGAAAGGCGGATTTCATGAATTTTAATAGTCTTGTCTTACATTTAAAATTAAAACTATTTAATTTTTCACCAATGTCATTCTTCTTGTCATTGAAAATAATAAATTCTTCTTTCTTTAGAAAAGAAGTACCCGGATAAAGTTAATAAGCATCCTGGCTCTTAACATTGACCTATTACGTTATAACATCGATTGTTATGTATTAGTCTTCAGTATAAGTAATCGAACAAATGATTGGAAGGTGGATTTTAATGTACTTGTCTTGAAAGTCTTCGATATTGCGCTTCTCTTCCTGATCAATAAAGAGGGTATATTGAAAGACCTTTGATAAGCGCCTCTAACTTACGAACGTTAAAGTAGTGTGTAAAGACTATAAAACTTTAACAATTCGTTAATTATATCTCACTAGATTGGAGACGCAGTGAAAATCGGCAAATTATACGTTTTAACAAAAATAGGAATTAGTGGTTTGCTTCAATAATTACCGCAGTGCGTGAAAATCAATAGTTTTATACTCTTCAAGGTTATTATACTTCTCAAGACTGTTCATTTCAGAATGAAAAATAATTTTTTCACGATAATCGAGGGGGTTTACCCGCCCAAATTACGCAATGTCCCTTTAAATCACGTTAAATGAGGCCGTGTAGAATTCTTTAGAGTCATTCGGTGCCCTTACATAGAATTTTTAAGATTTTTGCTTTACCGTACAAGCTGCAAAATGCACTAATTTATGGATTTAAATTGAAAAAAAATTCCTGAGTTTGATTTATTTTTATCGGCTTTTCAAATTTTAAAAGCACTGAATCAAGATATTCTGGTAAACGAGTATGCTTCAGTCCTATTTAATCTCTGTAGAATAATGAAAGTCCACCAATTAATGGTATGAACAGCTCTATCTGGTCCAATCTAATCCGAAAATCAAATATACGAATACCTATAAAACTATATTAAATAACCTTGTATATAAACTTTTTACGAGATTAAACGTCTTAACAAAAAAATTATACTTTTAAAAGAATGCTCGACTATAAATCTTACTTTTCAAACAAATACATCGGCAATGAATGTTATTATACCTTTCGCGTAAAGCTACGAGAATTATTTGAAATTCATAAACCAGCGCTAAAGAACCGTTAAATAAACAGAAATAACAAATCCACGAAATCAAAAGCTCCGACGTCAAACGAAATCGGCCCGCCGGAAAACTTCCGTCTCCATCGCCGACTCGCGATCAAAGTCGAAAAGCAAGAGAGTCAATCAGAGCGGCCGAACGATCTTCCTCTCTTTTCTCCGGCTTTGCAGCGACGGCGACGGCGGCGGCATCGACTGCTGGCAGGCGAGATAAGAGCGTCGCTATTGTGATTTCGCTTTGGAGCCCGTCCAGAAGTGGCGTAACTCGAGGTATACATATACCGACGCCGACGAGAGGCGCGTCCTCAGCAATTCGTATACGTAAACAACGATTGAGAAGTTTTGCGCGAGTCGCCGAGATGCAGGAGATGGATGGAGGGGGAGGGAGGGGGAGGAGAAAAATTGCACGAGGAGGATCTTCGCAGGAATTCCACTTCCGACGCCTCGAGCGTTTCGTTGCGTACAACGGCGCGCGAAATTGCATTTTTCCTCCAATTTGAAAATCTGGAATTTATCGATTGAGCCGTTTCATTTGAGGAACTTGTTGTCCGTCTATATACGTATATATCGGCGCGCCGCGGAAATTTTTCCCGTATAAAATGTAAATTATTTCGATTTTCCGCCTCGATTGAACTTTTGCATGCACGGTTCGCACGCGCGAGGACCTTCGTTTTGGAGCTTAAATTTCAAGATCGTGAAACGTAATTACGACGTTGAAGCCAGTTCCTTAACTCTTCCGCGACAGCCTGGATTAACTCGGGTATTGGTAAACGGAAATATTAAATATCCGAGGCATTTTGACGAGAAAAGAACTGCGGCGTTCTTGTGCCAAGTCATCGTTTCTTCGCGCCGCGCGTTCGTGTACCTGTACACACATACAAGTCGCGGATTCTTAGTATTTGCGTTCACCGCGTTAAATTGAACGTCACTTCGGGCCCTCCTGCCGGCGGATTATTTTCTAAAAGAGGGGGCGAGCGCGCGAAAATCGATGCGAGCCATTGATTTAAATTAATAAAAAAAAAAAAAAAATCTAATACCCCGTACTTTATTAATATCCAATCTATACATAGCAGCTCGGCAATGTCAGCTCCGCCTCCGGGGCTCTCGGACCGAGAGGCCACGTTTGAAAAAAAAACCGGTTTTTCTCGAATACGCCACGCGGCGACCAGGTATATAAAAAAAAAAAAAAAAAAATCGAATCCGAATCCGACCGGCTGCCGCTTCGTCGGTGCACATCACCCGATAACCTGGAGAGGATCCACACGTGGCTTTTTAATAATGAGCTCTCTCCGGCTTGGCAGTCACTCAATGAACGCTTGTGTACCTGTATAGCGAGAGATCGGTGCTCGATTGTACATCGGGGCAGGCTCGGTAGGCAAATGTAGACGTGTGTGTGTGTGTTGTGTGTCTGTCTGACGTTGACGCGGATGACGTTATTTCGGCGCGCGGCGATATATCCCTCCCCCACCCCAACCTACTTCGCGTCGACGGGCCGACGAGTGACGTAAGCGAGCCGTGACGTCAAAGCCGCCGAGAGAGAGCAGGAGGATCGATTCAGCCGCGTCCCACAAAAGCTCCGTGTTCCAATAAAGGAGCCCGACCTGCCCCTTTACCTTTTGTCCGACCTGATATATACTCCTACTTGTCGTTACGCGTCACACGAGCCGCCCTGTGCGCCTGTACGTATAATGTAGGGGAGGCTCGCGCCTGCTGACGTTTGCGACCTGTTACGGATTTCTAATATAGCTGCGCCTCTGCAGGTGTCTGTGTGTGTGTAGTTTACGCGCTTGCTGCTGGTGTATATATATGGCGAAAATCGGGGGGAGGAATTTTCGGATCGATGAGGCGAGATTGCCGGGGTGATTATGCGGTAATGGACGTGCCTTCCTATTAACGCGGCCTCGCGTTGCCTCGTGGATGCCTCGTGCGGTCAGCGTCGGCTAAAACATCTAATCTAAAATATTATAATTTACTAAACTAAAAAAATTTCCGTATCCCTCGAGCTATATTAAGTAAAAGGGTTAATCTTCGTCCGGCTCTCGTCGGATTCAGCGATCTGGGTTCGGAAATTTACAGGGCCGCGGATTAAAGGATCCTCGTCGACGGTCGCGATGATTCGGCGTAAAAGGGCACACGCGAATCATTCTTTCGGGTGAGTTTCGATGGAATTTACCGCTTTTGAAGCTCCGCGATAGGATCCACTTGGATTTTCGGCAGGGGCTTTACACTCGGAATCGTCCGTTATATAAAAGTGTGCGCCGAAGATTCCGAATCCCTTCCGTTTCAATCAGTCGATCGAAATCAAAGCGCGGGATCGCAAACCTTTCCTCTGCAGCCGCGCTTCAACGAGGCGCCAAATAACGCCGTAATTACATTCCCCGACGGGGCAAAGTGCGGCCGTTGCCTTTTCTCAACGTCGCACAACGCAAAGTCGCTCGCAACGGCAGCCGAAAGCACAAAACCTTCCACGCGCAAAAGGCGCAGCAGCGCCGCGCCGCGCTCTGAGAAACGGTAAACATTTGCACGCGATGCGCATGTTTTTAGCAGGTGTATCATCACATACAGTACACGTGCGCGCAGGCCGAACACCGCGCTCGCGGCGCTCTCCGGAAAATTATATTGTCGCAAAGCCCCTCTGCCGAGAGCGAGGCGAATAAGAAAGCAAGGGGGTCAGGCACGTGGAGGAACGTCGACCCAGATAAGAGTTATTATCAATTTTTTAGTTTGCCGCGCGCGTCCTTATTGGATTACGACTCGCGCGGCACTACCGATAACCGATCTTTCTTTGTCTTTTGGCCGCGGTCTTTGTTTTTGCGTTGGTGTTCAATTTCATTTCTTTTTTTGCGCGGCTCGATACATCGGATTAATTGCGATATCGCGTTTTTACGACCTCTTGCGGCCGGTATAACCGATATATTTCCAATGCGGCGCGTCAGAGTAGTTAAACCGATCAATCTCCCGTCGTCGCGCGTGGACATTATGCAATTACGTCAGCGACTGCATCAATCAAATTCGCGGCGAATCGCGCGCGGGAAATCGCCGAGGCGACGGTCCCGCTCTCGAATTTTAATAACCGCGCAGCGGTGTTTCTCTCCTCCCTAATTATACGATCTATCAGCTCTCGGAGAGAGAAAGAGAGAGTTTACTGGCCGGTAAATTAGCAGTCAGCCCCCCTGTCGCAGACGTCCGCGAAGCGCACGATCGTTGCACAAGTCGCGCGCGTTTTTCGCTCGGAAATAGACGGGCGGGGATCGCCTGCTTATCTTTTCTTCTTGGGACGGATCCAAGCGCCGAGAGAGCCGATTAGTCGTGTGCGGGTTTACGCTTTTTCTCGCGACAAATCCCCGCGGGCGTCTCTCTCTCTCTCTCGGCTCTCTTTTCGACTTTTTCGCGGATCGGCTCTGATAACGCTCGGATTAATGGACGAGCACTCGGGGCACTCGCTGGCAAAAAGGACTTGACCTCCTTCTCCGGGTAATACATGCTCTCTCCGAGGCTACGCGGCTTAATTGGATAATGGGAGGGAGAGGTATTTCGCTAAATTTTTGCGACGGGGAACATTTTTAATCCGCGTCTCTATGGGCGCGTTTCCGCGAACGGCTTTTGAATTCGAAATAAGCTCTCGGGAGAATCGGAGTATCGGAGGCTTTTGAAATTCGAGGAGGCGATCGTAATTAGTTTTTCGGAGTGTATATTCGGGGAAGTAATATTTTTCGTTTTGAACGCGAAGATTTTCGCGTATTCGCAATTGTTATTATATACGCGGAAAAGCTCGCAATAAAGGTACGTTCTAGGAAGTTCGTTATAAATTTCAATTAAAATTTGTTGGTAATATGTATATTTCATAAGTAAACTTTATTTTTAACTTGCAAAACTATTCCAAACTATTTTAATCCAAATTGCATTTTGTAATTCATTCGAGACCGCTGAAACTTTTCATTAAAGCAAGAATATTCCTTATAGTTTTGAAAGACAATGGCTTTTATTACTTGAGAGTATTATAATCGTCTTTTCATTTATACGTTAAACATCGTTTAATACATAAAAAGATTTTATTATTAGCTTTATATGCATACATTCGCACTATGGATACGAAGGCGGTCGAAAACGTTAGTACAAAACTTCAGTCAGACAAATGTTGTTATTACGTTTAGTATAACAGCGAGCGGACTTAAAAATAGTCTAACCGCAGTCACAATACGCCAAACGTCCGTGTCCTAAAAAAACGTCGCGCTGCGGTTTTCCTTAAAAAATTCAATTCTTCCGCCCGAAGCTCGAAAATACACTTCTTTTGATCGCGACTCTCCTCGGACTGATTCAATTAAACTTTGACAGATAATCCCCGCAAGAAGCTCGAAACAGGTTCATAAAGCTTAAACTTAATCATGGCGAGAAAAGCTTCGAGAGCTATTATATATATATCAGAGCTTGAGTAAATCTGTGGATTATCGATTCTCGGAACAATGGCCCGATAGAATATTGAGGAATCTCGTGCGGAACGGATAATCAATGGTGCTTATAAAATTGGGGCGGATTAAAAGAGAGAATTAGAAATCGTAACGAGAGAGGAGTGCATTATTAAAGTGCAGGGAAAAGTTGAACTAATATACAATTTCTATCGGAGAGCCATAATTATACAAAAAGTTTTCCGCAAAAAAAGAAATGAAATGTTTTGCCCCATAACAGCCGTGTACGACAAATGCAGGAAGTATGTCCGAACGAGAGGCTCCACGGACTTGCCTAATTAATACGGCAAGCAATTATCAGAAGTGTCCCGGTATAGACCCACTCAAAGAATGACGGTGCGTAATAATAGCCGGGTACTAATATAAGCCCCGGGCATTTTAATTAAATGTCATTGTTTTGCACGGCTGAAAGGGATAATTTGCGCGAATCTATTGGAATTATTCATTTTGCTCGAGGGGGTACGGTAATTAGAAAAATTAGTATGGTGCAGACAATTCGTTAAGGTCGAGGGGGTTTTACGTCAATTTTAATCCTCGCCTCGGGGGGTTTTTTTTTGTTTTTTAAATTTAATAAAACTGCCGAGTAAATCTTTTGACACTTTTTTCGTTTTAACAGAATTAATTTTCACGTGTTTACAAACTCGAAATGAAGTCGTAAACGCTGCTGAAATATTTGCCCTGCTCTTCGTTATAATTTATGTCGTGCATTTTAGAGCAGACATGTCAGAATTTTTTTTTTTTTTTTTTTTTATCAACGTGTGCTTTATCTCAAAAGCAGAAACGAAAAATAGTTACTCCGCGGCCATTCTTATCACTTTTTTTTTTATTTAACTTCTCAAAAAATCCAGCTGCGTAAAATTCCCACAAAATTGGTGCAGCACACTCGTATTTCCTAGCAATTGGGACCAGGAAAACCGTCGACTCGACGACAATCTACGCACGATTGACCGCAAACTTGTATAGCTTCGAAAAGCGGCCAAGAATCTCTTGCGCGTAACATAAAGCGGCGCATTGTCGCGGAAAGTCAACACCTCGCAAAAGCGTCCTTTTACAAAGATCGGCATTATAAGGCCGCCCATCGCGCGGAGGGGTAATTCATTCGTCGACCGTCCGATAGCAACAGTTTCTGTCCCCGACGATTGGATCGGCCTCGCTCTCGCGCCTCGTCCTCTTTCAATATTTTACTCGGTATCTCGGCGCCCTTTCCACTCCCGTCGTATTATCTATTTCTGTCGGTTTGTTTGACTCTCTCTCTCTCCGTTTGTACTCCGCGCGCGGTCTTTATTTGCTTTACGAGCTGTGTTATCCCGGCTCTTTTGTGTCCCTGAATGCGACGAGAAAAAAAAAAGCTTCGTTCGAATTAAAAAGCTGTGTTGTCCGCGCGCACTTCGTTTATTTGATGCTGAGTGCAGCGTTGAAAATTAGAGGCGATTAATAATCTGTCGAGTTAAAAAATTGTTTTTAGGGTGCAGTCTATTTAATCCCTTCCAGACCCAACATCTTTGTTTACTTTATTTCGAAGTAACTTAATACATAAAGCTTTATCTTGCCTGTTCAAACAAATAGCTCCCTATAAGTTTCACAAGGAGTACACCTGTATATTAAAAAAAAAAAAAAAAAATTTGACAAGCATCATCTGCATCGCAGCGAGCTAAACTGTTCGAAAAGCGCACGAGTCTTTGTCCATACGACTCGTCCCCGTCATCCTCCTCCGCGCGCACCTTCCACAGATCTCTCGACTTCCGCGCTCATTGGATTTGCCGACTGCCGCACGCGCATTCATAAATATATCTCGAACGTCGGAGCCTGACGCGCGTCGCGCAGGCGCGCGCTCCTCTCGATTCGGTGCGCGTTCCCCTGCGGTTTCCGCGCGCGCGGGGGAATCATAATGTAGATGCGCGTGTCGCGCGGCGACACGTGTACATTATCTCGCGTTTGCCTTTCTTCGAGGCTGAGAATCGTACGTAGACGAGTTAGGAGAGGACTCGCGGGTCGCCGATGGGAGTTTTCTTTTTCAGAGGGGCTGCTGAAAGGATATGATGGGGCGACGGGGGATTCCGGGGAAATTTCCGTGCTACGCTTTTTACTTTTGACGGAGGCTGAGGTGATCGAACGATTTTTTGTTTTGTTTTTTTGAGAGGGACTTTTTTTACGCTTTATCGTTTGCTGCCTACGGCACTTCGAGTTTTTTTTAAGCTTTTTTACTGATTAATTACGGTGAAAAAAGAGCGACAGTCGCTAAAAATATTGTTGCAAAGCTCCGTCGCCCACATTGCGTTATAAGAAATTGAAAAATTATCGCTTGTATTAAAAATAAAACTGGCTTATTGTACCATTCAGTATAAAATCGAAGCATAATGGTTGCATCGCATGCGGTTAAATGTGTAGTGCTAGAGACAGTAATTCTTTAAAATAAGCTTAACTCGTATTTTGAGTATAGAATAATATATATTCGTTGATCTTACCTTCTTCGTATGATTATAAAAAGCACTTTTACCGACTTTTACACCTCTTTTTTTTACTGTTTACAGCCTATCCTTGCGTGCAACAAGGGGGACCTATAATTTAGGGTGAATTCCGAACCACAGCTTTGATGCTATTTTTATTTATTTTTCTTTTTACACCTCAAAAGTGATCTCAACGAAATTAATTATCGTCGAATCAATGGACGTCCGCAAAATAAGTGCAGCGAGCCGTTCTTCAAATACAATACTAATTTCAATATTCCCTCGATATCTTGATTAAGATACGATTAAAGTTGCGGGGTGTATATAAATACAATCTATATTGATTTACTTAAAATAATATTTAAAGTCACGTACCGAATTACGAGAACGGCAAGTGAATAAAAATGAGTGCGCGGATTGGGGTCGCGGATGTCAGCGCATATTCATTGTCAGATTAATGCAAAAATACCCGGTTATTAATAATCATTATTAGCGTCTATTACAGCGAAACACGTTTGCACTGCAATTCGGATACAGTAATAATTCGCGTCCGTATAAATTAATAAACTAAACTAAAAATAAATAAGCAGCGATGAAAAGTTGCCGCTACGCATTTTCATCGGGAAATCGAGTCAATTACCTAAAAACGCCCACGCTGAAAATTTATCGGAGCGATTACGTTTTTTCGCCTACGTCTTCTTTACGCAGAGAGAAGCGCATCGCGTCAGAGAGAGGCGCACGAGGCGGTTATATCAACGGTTACGTAACTCAGCCGTTGCATGAATCTAGAAACCATTGGCAAATTGCATTCCTCGCAGTACCTTACACAAGGCATAAATTTCCTCGTAGAAGTACTGTTCCGACTACCGTAATGCAAATTGCCGACACTCGCAGGAATGTCTCACTTCTGCGTCAACCCGTTTTTGTAGTTCCGCGTGTTTATCATTCGCTAAGTAAGATGAATACGAGGAAGATACTATCAGATGTGATAAGGCTTGTTTGCACTTTCTAATTTTAATTACGTTAGTCAATAATTCTGTTAATCTAGTTTATTAAATAATTATATATTTTTTAATATGTGGGAATGGATGGAATTCGGTTTTGAAATTTACCCTTTGGCGAGATGGTTAGAGTCTCTTTCGTGGGTAGGCAAGTTTAACCGTCGACCGGGTCGCGGAGAGAATTAATCAATTCGGTCAACCCAAACCACATTTTAGCGGAAATTGCAGATTAGAATAAAAGGGTTTAACCGACAGTGCCTGGGAAAACTCTTAGCGCGTTAGTTGCTTCCTATAAATAGTTTGATTTTGCTTGGTGTAAACCAAAAGCTGTAAAACAAAACTTTGAGAGTTGAAGTGAAGGCTTAAAAAATTCATATGGAATGTTTCTGTGAACCTTGGTAGAAATAATTTTCATTTTAGCCTATAAGAAATTATTAATTTTCAGAAATTACTTAATTGAAAGCTCATCTTTAGCTGCAGCTATAAAGATCTTGCTAAAAAGCGAAACGTGATTTTGAAAGAAAAAATTTTACAGTTATTATTAATCTTTTATTTTGTTTTTACCATATTTTTATTTTTGGTTAAAATCGAATTATTTGTAGCGACACCGATGTACGTGCAATTTAATTATTAGATTAACGTAACGGTGATATTTTCAGTCTCGTTCCTCCCATTCGGATCGCAGGAAAAATTAAATTTTTACCTAAAATCGTTATAACTCGCACCGAGTCGTAAAAAAAATTTTTCCACTACTCTTTTTTATCAAAAATAAAATTTCTATTTTTAAAAATTTAATCGAGGGGATCGAAAAAAATAAAATTCTTATTTTTAAAAATTTAATCGGGGATCGAAAAAATAAAACTCTACGGCATAACCGAATTCGTAAATTCAAACAATTTCAGTCCTCAAACTTAATACATTTGCATGTACAACTAGATGAGCTTATTCCACACTCGAACGATCAAGAGAAACTCCCATTAGCCTCCAACACATTAAATCTCGGGCTTGGATTTAGCTCTTGATTCCGGCCGAGTTACATCGAGATAATTGGAAGGCAGATAGAGCGTAAGCGCGACGGACGTAGAGAAAACCGAGACTCGCGATTACGGACTCGGAAAATACCCCGGAAATCCCGCGGGGAGAGCTTCCGCGCGAGCTTGCACTCGTGTGCTTGGCGAAGTGATCCCGGGGCTGTTTGCATTTCGCGCGATAGCCGGACGAGGAGGCGACAAGCCGGTACGAGCCAAATCTTCGAAACTCTCCGAGTGGCAAAGCTCAAGCTCCAGCTTTGATCGAGGTTGCAAGCTCTGCCAGGTGGTTTGGGTATTAATTAAGGGGTGTTTTGAGAACAGACGGTATAGGATGATGAAGTAGTCGATGAAGTATAATTTTTAGAGGTGGATTTTAAAAAAGATATTGAGCTTTGTAGAATTCTAAGAATTGTTTCTACTTTCGTAGCTTTCACTTTGTTTTTGATCAAAGGATCAGCTCTTTTCGAGAAAGTTCATACAAAAGTTCAAAGGAGAAAAGCGTTGAATTTATTCATTGCTTATAAATCTAAATTAAGGCTTAATCACTTCAATGGACGTTAATTGCAGGCAGTTACACAACCGCAGACAACCTCTAGATAGATTGACCTAAAATGTCAATGCTGTTACATTCATGATAAGTCAACACACAAACTCCTAAGTAATTTAAGGAAGAAGAGCCGGCTTCGTACTCTAATTAACGAACATCAAACGACCAAAGCTCGTTAACTCGATTTCTTGTTGTTTCAAAGAATACACTTTGAAGCTGCTTATTAAGGTAAAGAAAGCCATTTCGGAACTTTTTAGTCTACAGACAAAAGACAAAATTTATCAAATTTGATATTTTTGAACAATTCTATTAAAGGTGTGTGCCGAGTCAGGTTTCGATATTTTATTTTAAAAATGATTTTTACGCCAATATAAATATCCGTTTTCAGCGAAACCTTTAGTTTAACGTAGCGCAAATATAGAATTTGAAAATAAATCGTCTCGGTTTCATGCACCTTCCGAATCGACAATTTGGAATACGAAATGGAGGCTACAGTCATTTCCGCGTGCTTTCGCTTTAGCGAAATAGAAGCTATTTTTGAAAAAAAAAAAAAAAAACCATTACACCGATTCGAATTTTTTCTCCCCACCATTCCGAGGTCACGATATCAAAATCATTACCTAAAAATCGCATTTCCTCCCCTCGCCGAATGAAATTCAAAGATACGTCAGCATCTCGCGCTGAATCCCCGAGAGACGCTTAAATGGCTCTCCGCGCGGAAATAATTTATCACCCGCGAAAAGATGCGCGACGCCAAAACCTCCCGGCTCGCGTTAACGAGGCGACGAACACCAGCGCCGCAATTACCGCACTTTGTACACCTCTCGAACTGTGCACGCGTATCTGCAGCGGCGCGGCGCGGCTCGCTTTCTCTTCTCTTTTTAGAGCTTCCGCTTTGGAGCGGCGCTGCGCGTTTCGTTGCATATTGCGCAGTCGAGAGGTATAAATAGACCGGTTTTGCGAACCTTTATGAGCGAGGAATCCATTGGTTCGAACTGATGTTCTGCGAACAGATAGCAGATTTGAAAGCTCGACTTGCGATCGAAAAAGTTTTTCGGCGATAGTTTTACACGTTCGGCCAAGTGCGAGCATACGTTTTTTCGCGCGATCAATGATAAAAAAATTTGATTTTGAATTATTTGTAAAATCTGGAAGAGAAGTATTTTTGGGGGAAAAAAATCATTTTTAGGTACATTTCTAGGAAAGACTATATAGTATTGCTTTAAAAATGTTGGCATGCAGCATAGAACACAACGTTCCTCTTAATTCCCTGCTTGAAAATGAATTTCAGATAAAAGAACGTCAAGCCTTCTATTTTCATCGCGAAATAGAGGTTAATAAAAAACCGTCAAAACAAAAGAAAATTTTATGGCCGCACCGATATCCTAAACATTTCGCTCTCCATGTCGGCCGAAATATTTCGCGGTTGTACATTCAGTCAAAATTCGAAGTAAAAGCGGAGATAAAAAAAAAATCATGTCGGCCTCAAAATTTCACGCAAAATTTCTATCCTCCCCTCGGCTGCTGAGGCAAGTGACGCTACTGGCGCTGCCGCGACGATTCACCGGCTGCTGCGGCAACAAGGGACGGCAATCGACCTGCGGCGGCGGCGGCGGTAAACCTCCGCCGCAAAAGCTGAACAAAAAGCAGGGCTGCTCCAGCATTTTGAACACCGAACAGTCGGGGAGGAATCCCTGGAAGGGCCCGAGTCTCCTCGAGAAGAAAGACAACGCGGGTGAATTCGGCGAGGACTGCAACGCTCCCTGCTCGTCTAAGAAACCGCCGGGGAATCACATGAAGAGGAATCCCAGCAAAGCCTGCGACGCCAGAAAGTCCACCACGTGGACGCCGGTGGTCAAGATTCCTCCGACTCTCGAGAAGATCGCCGAAACTTCGGGGAACCCCTCGAGCGCTCCCCCGAGAAGGTAAGCCGCTTGAAAAAGCTCGTCGCGGGTCAGCTCTCGATTCTGACTTTGAATCTCGAACGTCGCGCGTTCGCAGCCAGGTGGTCTGCGGCTCCCTGCAGACGAAGAACGAGCCGATTCTCGCCAGGCCGCCGGAGAGCTGCCAGCACCCGAAGCAGCCGTCGAAGAGCGTCCACTTGTCGTCGGGGAGCAGCGGCGGCGGCTGCGGTCCCTGCGGCGGCGGCGGCGGTAAAAAGCCGAAGAAGGACGATCCCTGCGCGAAAGAGACGTGCAAGCCGGCGTGCGACGCACCGCCGTGTCCCTGTCCCCCCACTCTTCCCTACTGCCCGGAACCGGGTGAGTGATTCGCACCGCCGATTTGACGAGCGACGCGTTTATCGGGACGATGATTGTTTTTCTAACGCAGAACTCGAGGAGAAATTGAAGCGGAGCCAGATGATGGTGATGGGCTGCATGGTCGCGCTGTTTTTGACGGCCGGCTTCGTGTACACCGTTAAGCAACAGGAGAACCTGAAGCCGAGACCCGAGTATATACCTTACGAGCACAGTTACCGGCGCACGAAGGTAAAATAAAGCAAGGCGGAACGTTTTGTTGGTAGAAATGATCGATCTGTTCGCTTTGACAAGAAAAAAAGTGGATGATCCCTTTTGCACCAAGTGGTACTGTTATCAAATTATCCTCTTGATCTTGTTATGCAAGTGGAGTTATTTTAAAAAATTGTTTAAATGTAAATTGGAATTGAAAGATACTGATCGTTCTTTTTAAACGGCACTCCGACTCTAAATGTGCAATCGCTGCCGGAAAAACCTGGTAAAATGGTGCAAAAGCCTCAGACCGGTATTGGGTTATATGTGGCTTTTGCACCAATTTTACCAGATCTTTATAAGGTTTTATAGGAAACCTTTCCCATAGGGGAAAAAAAGGTTCTTTAATTTTTTCTGTTCTAACCTGTAATATTTTTTACATCATTCCACAATATATTAAAAAATTACTTTCATCCCCTTTTCAGCGATTCCCCTGGGGCGACGGTAACCACAGCTTTTTCCACAATCCCGAAAAGAACGCCGTTCCTCCCCACGGATACGAAGTGCCGGATCCGAACGCTCCACCGGGCGACGAGTAACGAACGCGCGATGCTGCGACAATTTTAACGATTACGTAATGACCAGGCGATGTTTGGTTCTCATTGCCTTCAGGCTGTGAAACATTAGCGAAACATCGCCCTGCATTATTTAATCGACGGTGCTGTTTACGGTTTTAAAGATTACCCGTCTAAATTTATCGAATGAAAGTGAGACATGTATGAAGTAAACATTTTTATTGCAACTGTAACGTGACCGTAGTAAGAGAAATTTGTGTATATAAAAATTGTGAATAAAGTTTAAAAGATAAAAGGCGAACCGCCTCTCCTTTCATTGGTTATACATATCATCTCCCGCCCAAATATCATCGAACCGAACGATTCTCCCCCCTCGAGCCCGCAGATTCATAGAGCAAGCAAGAGCATCGGCTAAAGCTAAATATTAAAAGGACTCTCGAGCAATCCTCCGGGGCGACAGCCATTTTACACTGTTTACCCCGAGGTTCCTCCACGATTGTACCGCCCCGCATTAGAAGTCGTTCGTAGCTTTTAAGAGGCGACTGGCGCGAAAGCACGTCAGTCGCATAAACGTATAATCACGCAGATATCCGTCTCTTATCGATTGTGAATTTTTCTGCGTGCCGATGCAGGTGTCGCTGGAAGGGAGAGGGCGGACGAGAGAGAAAAAGAGAGAGAGAGAGATGGCCAAGAAAAATCGTTACCCAGCCGGCGGAGAGTCAGCGCCGCAGAAGCGTCGCGCCAGATTCCCGACGCCCTGAGTGACCTCGTCGCCGAAGAGCTTCTCCTTCCCGTCTCCTACCCGGTTTTACGGTAAGTTTATACAAAGTTTAATCGGTACTCGCCGATCTGATCCGCGTTCTATATGTATATACGCTGTGCAGATACGCCCTTTTTTTAAATGGAATATCTGCGCTCGGACAAAAGACGGCAGTCAAACTTTCCCGCGAGCGATGTATAAAACGTCGGTTGTTTCGCAATGAAAGCAGAAACTGACAGCAAGACGTGGATTTGTTTAATTAAAGTCTTAAAGAATTCACTGTTACTTCGAGACTCGCTCGAGCGTTTTTTTTTTTTTTTTTTTTTTTTCATTGTGATATAGAATGACAGCTCTCGAGATGAAAATTTCAAACGACTTCGTAAATTCATTTATAAACAACTGTTCCTGCAGCCCGACGACTGCTAAAATATAAAGATGTACACACAGTAAAAAAAAAAAAAAAAAAAAAAAAACAGCCGACAATAAGAAATCCTTTCAAAGCCGAGAGCGAGATAAAAAATAAATGCAAATGTCTGGCAACCATTCGGCAGAGCATTAAAGCTCCTTTTATACGCGTAATCTTTTAATGGACGATTTCCCGGAGACGCGCGAGCGTCCGACGCTTTTACGATCCTTTCAACCGGTTATTGTGCGCAGCTCTCCCTCCCTCTCTTTGTAATCGCGTCTCGGGGCAAAACTCAGGCTCGATTCCGCGCTAAGACTGACAGTCGGCTCATTGCACTCTCGAGCGGAGTCCGACGCCGGAAAGAGGTCCAGCAACAGGTCGACCTTTTTGCGCGGCAACCGCTCGATTCGCTCGCGTGCAACTTTTGACACCGGAAGCCGAGTTCCGCCGTTTAGCCGGCTTCCGGATGTGCCGGGGGATCGTTGCTTGCAAGCAGCGAGATTCCGTCGCCCGAAGAGCCGTTTTCGTTTGGGAAAACTGGCCTGTATTACACTCGGTTAATTCGCAATTTTATCCCGGCGCACAAAAGGGGAATCGAGGCGATTTTTGCATTTTTAACGGGGCCGCGAGAGCACAAGAGGCGATTTTCCTTTCAATTTTAAAGAGCAAACGAGGCTTGGAAATGAGCGCCTCCCGTCAATTACCGAGGCGCTTTTAACCTATAACCCACCGAAGGCGCTCCGGCGGAATTATTAACTCTTCCCGGCGAGAATAACAGCCGAACAATGGATCCGCGTCCTCCTAAAGTTTAATTCGATAATTCCCCCGGGGGAGGCGCGGCTCCGCGCATCAAAGGGGCTCCGTGCTAAAAATCGAGGGAAACGAGCCGGCAGCCGCTGAATTAATTGGGCCAAAATCCGAGGCGCAATTAAATTTCGGCCCTGTCGATCGACGTGCTCCCCACCGCATCCCGTGGTAACGTGATAATTACGCCGCGCCGGCATTCGATCTCCATCTCTCTCTCTCTCTCTCTCTGACGTCACTCTACATATGCCTTCTTCAACTCGCGGCGGAGTCCTTGGGGAATTATACGCGCGCGTACACCTGCACACGACGCGGCGGCTCCGGCTAATTAACCGTCGAGCGGCGACGGTCTAGTTTTTCGGGGAAACGGGCTGCCTTTTTAATATATGTCCCGGTGCGTTTGTGGAGGGTCTATTGTCGCGGGGGAGGTAAAAATAGCGACCGCGCTTTAAAATTATTTCACGCGGGGAGAAAGAGTCGAGATGTAACGAACGAAC
Source organism: Ormyrus rosae (assembly GCA_035047165.1). Lineage (NCBI taxonomy): Eukaryota > Metazoa > Arthropoda > Insecta > Hymenoptera > Ormyridae > Ormyrus > Ormyrus rosae. The sequence continues at coordinate 602,447 of JAWWML010000031.1, read as the reverse complement.
AGGGGAAAGAGAGCGTTGAAAATGCAGCTAATTTACATCCTGGCCTCGCGCTTCTCGAGCTGTTTTACTGCTTCGTTTTTATCGTGTATGCGCCGCTCTATTTTTAAGAACGGAGCTACGTGTATTACAAAGCTGTTCCGCCGCGTTTTCAGCGTATAAAAGTGACGCGTCAATTAACGGAACGCGAAATAACCAAGCCGCGCTTCATTCTTCCTCCGCGCGTCAAACCTTAAATTTATACAACGAGGAAGGATTTTTCGCAGGCCGCAAAACGTCCGATATCCAGTGACGCACGCACTATTATTCAAAAGAGTCTGGCGTTCGAATTGAAATGCATCGCGCTGCGGCTTAGCATATATCGAAAGCCCGAGAGAGAGAGAGAGAGAGATGCCCTTTTCAATTCGCCGACAGAAAAGCCTACTTCGGCCGAGGCGCGCATGTCGATTTGAAAATTCGACGAAAATACCATTTCCAATTCCGAAAGCTGAAATATGCTTTGCCGTCGGAACAATGGATCCTCTTATACTCTTCTCCTGCACCGAGTTGGAATAGGCTTGTAGTAAATTAGTCGCTGCAAAAGCGCCGAGTTTTAATAATAAAATTAATGCTTGCTTCGAGACACAGGCACTTTTATTATTTGAAACTATAAATTCGTATACGTTTGTACGAAAGACAATTCACGGAATAAGGGAGCTCCGGAGACGAATCCGACGAAACTCGAAAGGAGAAAATGCAAACAACAACGGCGCAGGGAAAGTTTTACCTCCGCGTTAACGAGATGAGCTTTTTTTACGTTTATTAAAAGAGCCGTATCGTTCCCGCCCTTATTTCCTTAACGAACTTTGCCAGGCTCGCCTTTAAAACTATACGTTGATCGCCGAAAAACACCGGCAGAACTTTTTATTCGTAAAACTTACTCGCGACTTTCATAGCCGATCCCGTTATAAACGGAAAACTTTTGCCGTCAAGCTCGGCGGTCAAAAATTTCGAGGACAATAAAAACCGAAATAAAAGGGAACTCCGTATAAATTCGCAGTTCGCGCCCCTCCGACGCATACGTAATTTTCCTGCGCGGAGCTCTCTCGGGCGATATCCGAAGGCGGAATTCCGGCAAAAAAAACACAGCGAAGCCCTAAATATACGCAAAACTCCGGCCTCAAAGCCCGTTCTTTTGAGCAGCCTCTCGGCCCCTTTTATCAATAAAATTTTCATCGAGCCGCTTTGTGACGGGCTTTTCTGCGGAGGTTCGATTCGCCTCCGCGACCTCGTGCCGGATACGATGGCTGCTGCGGGGGAGGAGGGGGTCCTGGAAGATTCGCGCGACGGTCGAGCTTCGTCCGGCTCCCTTTTCTTTTTTTTTTTTTTTTTCGATCGCAAAGCGAGCCGGGAGGCTTTCTTTGTTTTAGTCGCGTCGACTCGCGAATCGATTGCCGAGGAATCGAGGCGATGTGGGTTCGGTCGGATAACGAGGAAGGACGATTGGTTCTGATTACTTGGATGCTTTGTTGAGGCAGTTTGGCGACTTTATTACTCGATTGAAGAAAAAGATTTTGTATAACTGGATCTAGATTTTCGAGGGAGATTGAGAAAGTTTTGTAAAAGGCATTTGCGGATGTAAATGTTATACGTTGCGTTTTGAAATGGAAAGAAACTTTGTGAATTAATGTAAAAATGAAGCATTAATGCGTGTGCGCGGAGAAGATTGTTTTGCAGAGAAGTATACGCTGTTATTCAATGTTTTCGCTTATCAAATCTGAATAGAAACACTTTCATTTCAATCCTCGATTTTCGCTAGAAATACTGCATGCTTTTATTCTTACATTTACATTACGCGTTACTCCAATTTTACTTGCAAAGAATTATATTGTTCACTTTAGTAAAACCGAGACGTGCAATTTTTATTTAAGCCTTCGCCGGTATATTATACTTTTAACAAAACGCGTTCACTTGCAGATGAGAAATAATGAACGACGAATTTTTACGGAGGACCGACACTTTATGCACCATCAAACCCCCGCAAACCAATACTCGGCGAGAAAAGATCAAATTTTCCACCTATTCGCCCGCTACAAAACAGTCATCGCGAACAAAGCGGCCTCGTCGATACTCTATTTATTCCCCCGGCGAAAAGGACGTGTAAGAGAGCACTCGACGACGTTCCTTTTTACACACCGGCGATACCTTCCGACGCCGTTCGCGCGACGCCTCCACTCCTCGTATATATACATCTCCTGGCAGGCAGACCGGGAGTACTTCTCGCGCCGAAGGGCTCGTAACTCCCCCCTCCGCGAGAAACGCGTTGTGAAAAACGAGTCTGCCCCCCTCTGAGCTGCGCGATCGACTTTTATGCGCGGAGAAAAATTTTCTAGTAAAAACTACAGTAGTACATTTTAATTTGATCGCAGACCGTAGAAATATAAAAGATTACCGTATTCCTAGTAAATTTTACAATTCTAAATATGAAAATTTATCACCGACCTCGTAAGATTTACTATAGAAACTATGGTAATTTTTTAGATCTTTACAGTCTGCGATCAAATTAAAATGTATCTATTCTAATTTTCGCTATATAGAAAACTTTTCTCCGCGTATTACCTTACAGCTCGCAGCTGCCACGCGCGCCGATCGTGTGCGTTTGACACATGCACACACACACACCGTGTGTGTGCTCGGGGAACACTTATGGATCTAATCGATTCGCGCCTAAGGCTCTCTCTCGGTACACCGCCCGCGTAATTTATGCATTGCGCGCTCCGAGATTCTCGGGCGCACTCGAAGAAAGGCGCTCGTTTATAACGTCGCGGCTGAATTGATAAGCTCGTTAGAGAGTCTTTATATTGTTTGACTTTTTTTCGCTTGCCTTCCGCGGTTACGGCTGATTGAAGGTAAAGTAAGCTGTTGCTCGGGTTCGAAGGATATTTTTCGAAAGGGCCGCTGGGATGCTAATAGAGAACTCTGCGAGGTAATTGATTTTTCGGTTGCTTGAGAGCAATTACTGTCAAAGATCATTGGCGGGCAGAAATTTATTGTGTGAGAGGTGCATCAAACGAGAATGCTATCGAAGCTTTGCTGTGTCTGTTAGTTTATATTGGCATAATTCTTCTGTCGACACTTTTACTCTACGTGTGCATCTCGAAAATAACGGAGTAAGAAGTTTAAACATCTTTTGAGTTCGCCGTCTGTTTACGCAGACGTTCAACTTGAAGTGTACTGCGAATGTACACGCGATATATATAGTTCGCGCTTCTTTTATATAAAAGAAATAATGTATAGCAAACTCATCATACTTATTTGTCAGCTAGAATTTGGCAAAACACCAAAAAGAAAGTGTTGCTAAAAGCAGACTTTATGAAACTCCGTAATCCTTTATGTCAAGGATTTAAACAAGTGCACAAAACTTGCAACAGAATTGACGCAAAAAAGGTTCAATCGGTTGATAAATATAAAAAGATGAGTAGTACAATACGTAATAGATCCCTTTCAATATATTGAGCCTGAAAAACAGGCACTGGCAAGGATGTACGCCGGTTAGTGAAAATAACCTACCCGAGGAAAAGTGTAGTGACGAGCTTAAAAAGAAAGTGGAATGGCAGCGGATAGCATTTTTGAAAAGAAAAGTTTTGTAAAGGGAAAAAAGAGGTTTTGCAGTTGCAATGTTCCATGAAACAATTTTAATTCGGTGAAATTGAATCAAAATTTTTCAATATTGTAAACAGAATTTTGTATTCTCAAATCGGAATTAATGACAAAATCGTAAAGTTTTTTTTAAAGATTTCAGTCCAAAACGGTTTTTGGAAGCATTTCTTAATCTTATTTTTCTTAAGTCTAGAATAATGCTACATCTTTAAAGTTCAACTTTCCAACCAGTCTAAACTTTTATTTCATTTTATCTTTTTCTGTCTAAGGATAAACCACAGCGGAAAAATTGTTTGTGTAACGAAATATTTTTTACGAAAAAACATATTATAAAATTATTAATTATATAATCTAAGCAAGTTTATTTATTGATTAAAAACCTACTAATGCTTAGCTATAGTTTTATAATATTTTACTCAATTTTACTCGAAATCACAAGTTATATTTTCATTAAAAAGTAATCGATAATATTGGAAAACGTCTTTTTACGTAGGTACCCTTTTATGTTTATAGCGCACATTTTTGCTTTACAATATACCGACGATATTGCATTTGAATGAGACTATAGAAAAAGAAAAGACTTTGTTACAAATAAAGGAGAATGTTGCTTGAGAACCAGATTATTTATTTTTCTTGTGATATAATAATATTTTTAGTAAATGATTTAAGATTAAAAAGCAATCAAGCGCAAACAATAAGATAAAATAAATATAGGTGAAAATCGGTATTGACAATTTTTTAACAAAAATTTATAATGTATTCTATAGATATACGAGTCCTTTAGAAATTAGTACAAATATAGTTTCGACCTCGATTTTCAATACATCTTTAACATTTTACAATTTATAGACACCCACATCTCTGCTTCTACCGTTATCCTAGTATTTTAAAGAATATTTCAAATCATCCCCTCGAAATTTCCATAAACCGCAATTCCCATAAAAATCTCCTTCACCCATCGATAAACAACTCCAGCGATCCGCGTTATCAATACAAAAAGGCACTCGTACCGCTAAAAATCGTCGACGAGTCTCTCAATTAACGCGCGTCGCGTCGCAAGAAGCCGCGGCGCCGCCGCATTATCCACATGCAAATCCAGTCGCGCGGCACGCGTACATATAGTATAAATTTTCGAATCCCCGCGAATCGCGTCGTAAAAAAGGGCCGGAGAGTTACGTACGCCGCCCGCGTCGCCGCTCCTCGGAAGTCCGCGGCGTCCTATATATTTTCTCGGTCACGCTCCTCGTAAAATCCCGTCCCCGTCCTGCATTCGGGGTGTATTATATACGCGAGCGCGTGTGTGTGTAAGATAAACTCGGCCTCGTAAAAGAATCGCAATGTCTTGGGATTAGGTGGGCGCGCGATATATATACCTGATAAAGCCGAGGATTCGAGGGAGGAGAGGGAAAAGAGGATCGGCCCCCTGGAAAAAGGGGTTTATTCGAGGGAGACTGCCGAGCTGCGTTTCGATATATACGCGGGTGTATATCGAGCGCGCGAGCCGGGCGAGATGCTCAATTTTTACCGGGGCGAAATTTTCGCGCGCGTAAAAAAGCGTCGGCGCTGGATTTTTCGCGAAGGGCCACGGGGGATTTAGTGGCCACCTGTTCGTAATGAAGTTATTGTTAAATAAAACGGAAAATAAATTGGATGACTTTTTTGCGAAGCCGATATGTAGTGTATAGTACGCGGATAAAACTGTGTTTTATAACTGGGGGATGATAAATAATTCTCGGATCTTCGGGTAAAAGTTTAACCGCTCAATTCGTTTATTTTTATCCTCTGCGTAATGAAGGATAATTTTCAGCGGGCAGTATTACAGCGAAGTGCTCCGTAATTTTTACGAGAATTCTCTTTTCCTAAATGTAAATGAGTCATGGTATGCTGTATACAATAATTATTGTACTGTTACTTCTCTGACGCTTCGGCGGTGTTTATTAATATCCTCTTTAGCACTTTTAAGCGGTACGCTCAAGTTAAAAGGTAAATGCGACAATAAAAAAAAATAAGTTGCAGCTTGAAATAGGTTAACGCGGCAGTTTTCCTCACTTAATTGAATAGCCTTTATCTTAATAGAAATTGACGAGACTTATAAATTGTTCGAAATCGTTCTACGTCTCGTCAAATAATTATCCTTTACATCCTATCAAATTTGAGTATATATAGAATTTAAAACTGGACTCTAATTAATCAAACGAATCCGTAACGCGATTTAAACGCAGCGTCAACGCGACGCAAACGAATGGAATTGCCAGTGCCGCGAAATACACCTCATTTAACGGCCGTAAAGTAGGTCACCCGGAATAAGAAGCGCGCAGATTGTAAAAGTAAACAAAAAACCCGGTGCACGCGCACGCAATTTTTCAACGTATATGACCCGTCCGGCGATGGAGTCGCGATTACTGCTCTTGTGCACCCCCTCGTAACTTCGGAAATACTCCTTCCGCGTCTCAACGATCCAAGAACGCAGCCAGCCGATATAGTAAAGTAAACAAAGAGCTACGCTAAAAAAAAGAGCTGCGTTCGCAAAACGATTAAAGCCTATATATCCCGATTCACGCGAACGAGGCGGGCGTGCGCCTAGAAAATCAAGAGTGTTTTAGAGAGAGAGAGAGAGCTCCGCTCGCCGAATACACGAAATAATATCACCCCCTCCCCGGAGGAGGCTCGCGAGACAAAAAAAAAAACAGCAAGCGGCGTCGAGAGACACACGGAGAGGTGTGTGTAGCATCTACGTCACGGCGGGCGCGCAGCTGGTTTCGCGCTCTTCTCCACGGCGCGGCCCTCTCTCTCCTCCCCACCCCCCGCGTGGCTCACGTGCTCTCGCGCGGGAGGATCGATCAATAGGAGAAACGCCCGTCAAGGCTGCCCTCGCTCTCCCTCTTTTCTCTCTGTGCTCTCCGAGCTCCTCTCTCGCCCGTCTTGCGCCTCTGTTTATCTGTCGCGGATGAGTATCTGTCGCGGTGATGCGCTCTGCCCTTTTTTTTTGTTTTCTTTGAGAGCCAGTTTGCGCCGCCCTTTTGTTCCTCTTGGTTTTTCTGTGTACAGCTGAGGAGGTTCCGAGCGTCGATCGAGATAAACGTTGGTGGCTGGAGACTTGTTGGGCAATGTTTTGTTTGGAATTATTTGGAGGTGAATTGAAATTCGCTTTTGTACAAGAGGCGGACGATGTGTCTTCGGTTACTTAGAAAGGTTGGCTACAGTCACGAAAAACAGCCCTTTGTTGGTTTAACTCACATAAATAATAAGATCGTAGATCAGTTTTATTATCGCCGCTGAAAGCAAAAATGATTTAGGTATATTGCACCTGCCACTATTGTCTTGGCTCGATTTTTCTCTCTTTCTTTTTTTCTAAAAATTGCGCTTACCCTGCAGATGACACGATAACGGTTCTCTATCTTTTTGTTTACTTCGTGCGCCGCTCTTCAATTCTCCCCTCTCTCCCCTTTCGCCCACGGAAACGTATAATTATAGGTACTTTAACTCGACCTGTCTTTTCCATTTCTTCGGCGCTTCTTTTATGTCGCCGCTATACAGGATCTCCTTATTGTTCGGCGCTTCGGGAGGAACCAAAAAATCAATACCGAATCAAATTCTGCATCGCGGTTCGGCTTCGAGGTTTCTGGAACAGTGCGCGGGACGAAAGTTCGCGCGGAACTTTGGACAATTTAATTAACATTGAACAAGCGTTGAGCCAATCGTAAAATTTTAAATCGCGTTATGAATGTAAAGTAAAACGCTTTTCCTGCGCCTTTATTGCAAAGAAATATAGTGGAAGATAAAATGTCGAGAGTTACTTGTGACATTGTGCGCGTAAAACTGTTGATGACCGGGTGATTAAGCGTTGGGATATATAAATGAAAAAAACGTGTAATACTCGCAGGTGCAATTATTATCTCGGATAATCGATGGAAACTTAATAATATCGCGATAAGCTTTACACTTGAAAATGAACTCGTAGCTTTCTAGTTTTGATTAAAATTTTTTATATAAAATTTATTTATTTCTGAACGATTTTGAAAATCCGCTATTCAAATTACATTTATGGCTGTTTAAACTGACGTTTCTCGACAAAGGTTATGACGTAAATTATTTATATATATTTTACGGCAACGTTTAAAAACTCGAATACTTAGTGGACTTGATCGTTAAAAGTACATTACTTTTTGTTTATTATTGTATTCATGTCATTTTAATGGAATAATGATCATTAAATTTATGATGACATTAAAAATCATTGAAACTGAAATTTAATTTACACTTTTGAATAAAAAACATTTTTAAAGCATAAATTACAAATTGTAATAATAAAATGAATAATTCAAAACACTTGTGATTTTAATATTTTATATTTGCAAAGATGATTGAAATGATTGTATCGCAAAAACAATAATTGTTATAAAAATAATTACAGTTACATATAACGTATATAAACATCACTTTCTATTATATAGAGAATTCGCTAAACCTCACCACTCGACCCCTCTAGATCTCCCTCAGACTTTCCTCGTCGACCCCCAAAGCTCCCTCGGATTCACGTCACTTTGTAAAAATTGTGGTAAACGTTGATGTAAAAAGAAACTATTATATATTTACTGTTTTATATATTTCATACGCGATTCTACGTAATAGGTTTCTAAAATTACTAAAAGATGTGTATACTGTAAATTAAATTGTTATATATTATAAATGTTAGTTATTTTAATAGTGGAATTGTACTAGACAACGAGTCTTTGTATTACACTTTTTGGAAACGTGATGCGAAGAAAGTAGAACGTTTATTTATATATTTTCGAAGCAGTGTGCAATTGTTGTTAAAAATATCATTTTTGTCGAATAATTTGAATTACCATGACATTTTTGCACGAGCCCATTGGAGCAATTATGTTAATAGAGTGTACAAGTATATATGAACGTGGCAGGAAAAGTACCTCCAATTGTTTTAAGTAGTGCTAGTAATTTTATGCGGCGCAGTACTGTAATTGCGTTCTTTTTAAACTTTAATCTAACAATAGTGCTCAGTTCGGAATGAATTTGAAAGGAATTAAATTAATTAAACTGAAACTTCATGCTAATTGTTCGAAAAATTTCAGTTTAACTCTACCCGAATCGCGTAACACGTTAAACTATGCGTCCACATTTTGGCAAAGTTATTCCAAGTTTAAGCAAGTTCACTTTCCTAGCCATTGTACGTCCAAAGGATGTTTAACTTCCAGAACAAGGAAACATCTAATCTAGCATCTGAAACCCAAAATTAGAAAAAGAATTCTTATCAATTTCGTCAGTTTTCCAATCATTCAGAACCGTCTGACTACAGCAATCTCTTATCTACTTATGACTAACCCCAGTCCCGTAACTCCGCTTTCTATTCCCACTCATCCGCAGAGGCTGTCAACATTTGCGAACCTCTCTTATCCGAAACGACGATTTATCCGTCCCGCCCCGTCAGCCCTCCGTGTACGAATCTTATCTGCAGAAACCGAAACGCAGCCGTACCCAGGCGGAGGATCTCCACAGCCGCCTAATCCAGGAAGCATGAACCTGCCGGCGCTGCTCGTTAACCCAGTCGGTCTTACTCATCAGCATTATCATCATCGCGCGCTCGGCTATTAGCTGGAGGGCGCTTGCGTACACCTGCTCCCCCCCCCTCTCCCGGCGTCAGGGCGGCGGAGGAGGAGGGGGAGGGACGCTCGGCGCTTCGCCCCCGGGGCGGCGCACAATCCAGTCCAGTCGGTCGCTCGCGACTGGCACACGCAGTCGTCGGCCAGAGCTCGAGCTCAGCTCACCTCCCGGAGCAGCCGCCCGTTCAGCTGCTCTCTCGCGAGCACGCGACGGCGGGAGAGAGAGAGTCGGGGTGCGTGCAGGAACGCGCCACGTACGAGAGCAGCCAGAGGCAAGTGTGTCGTTGTTTGTGGTGCGTCGTCGGCGGAGGGAGCGGGAAACATCGGTGTGGTGCGCGGCGGTGGGAACGGCGCGAGCCTCTCCCCGCGCATATATATACATCTCCGCCGAGAGAGAGAGAGAGAGCTTGTTCGTTTGCCCCTTTCGTAATCAATTTTTCTCTGCCCTCCCCCCGGCTTGCTCCCGAGGGAAAGCCCCCGGGGTCGTCTGGCGCGCTGTGCTTTCTCGTCCGGGGAAGTGCTGTGTCGAGTGCGATTGATGTTATTATTGTCGGAAGCTAAGACCGAAGAGACAGAGGGAGAGAGAGAGAGGGGATTGCGTTGCACTTGATTTCTACGCCGCTTTTACGATTGCGCGGCTGCGAGTCGTTTGTTTTACTCCTTGGTTTTTGAAGCAAGCGATTGTTCGGGGGGGTAGAATTTTGTTGTTTTTTACGGTTGGTTTTTCATCAAAATCGTAAACGCTTGTCGCGGCTGAAATTTACGAAGGACGATTATAATAAGCTTCGCGTGGCGGATTAAATTTAATTTAATTATTGCATTACGTCCGAATCAATATTCAGCCGGAGCTTCAAGAACTGTGATGAATTTCATTTGAAAGTGCATTTAAAAAGCTTTTACCTCGAGAAACGTGCGTTCCATAGAGCAATTTCATTCGGTTTATATCTTTTTGAGTATATCCCTTTTGTAAAAACGGCTAACCGTACGAATTTTCCGTCTTAGCTTTCCCTCGTTGCATTGTCCCTTGCAAAAGCGCCAATCTATCTTGGCACTCTGTGTACGCCACCCCTTTTCGTCCGCGCGGCTTCCCCACTTTCAAAAGGATCTTGGATCCCTTCCATCGCTCCACATCATTTTTCTACTCTATCCAACTTTCAAAACGCCAATCTTCCCGCAAATTATCCGCCAAGCACTCTTCAAACCATTCCTTTACCAAAAAAAAAAAATATTCAGCTTTCAACTCTCGTTTCCGAACAGGAATTGCCGAACCTTCGCGAACGAAACGGCTCGCAGTGTGGAACTTACCCTCTGAAAGCAAAAAAAATAATCAAAAAAACACGTGACGCAGCGCCTTGCTCGGCCGACCAAGCGGATTATCCTCGTCGTAATTTAGTGGACTCGGTTTTCGCCTGAATTTTTCCCCGAGCCGAGAGAGCTAGAAGAGAAAGAGAGAGAGAGGAGAGGAAAGTTACATTCGTGCGCGGGTGTGGTGGTGAATGCTGCCGGCGAGCCGGGGCCGACTTTTTGCATACTGGGCGGAATGAAGGTGCGACGAAAAAATCGAGAGCCGAGCAGCGAGGTTGAGGCCGTGACCGAACCGAAGGGCTCGTATTTTCCACCCTCTTCCGGCGCAGTTCTTCCTCACCGCGGGGGGAACGACGCTTGACGATTGTGAGTATATCTCCATCAGCTGGCTTCGTTGCCCGGAGCATCTCCATTTTTTCTTAAACGGCTTTCCTTCTTTCGCCGGGTGATTCGGGAAAATTGCGCGCGCGCCGTTACCCCGGGGAAGTGTGCAGTTTCTGTCTGCGAACGAGAGAACGAGGTTTAGGCGCGAAACGGGGCGTACGGCTAACGTTTGGTCCTGCGAAATTTTAATTTTAGAGCGAGAATTCGGTATATAAAAGAGAGTTCATTTTCGTATCTTACGCGAATTAACTGCAGAGGTGAAAAATTGGAGTACGTCTTTATCTGCCGTAACAAATTTCTAGTCCCTTTAAAAATGCGCTTGACATTCCGCTTTTCACTACTGCCGTATGAATAATTTATAGGTGTCAGGATGAATGACGTGCGAATGTGGCGAAGTGCAATTTGGAATGGGTGAAAGGATGATTAAAATAATAACGGTGCTACGATCAAAATCGTAAGTGTGACATCAAAGAGAACGAATCGGATTGAAAATTAATTTTTGAGCGCGAGTATTGGTTTATTATTTGAATTAGTAATTTCACAGTTAATTGAACACAATTTGTGTTTGAATTATAATTGAAATTGTATTTTAAATATTCGCAATGAAGTATATTAACACTCAGAGTACTTTGAATATTAATGAAAGATTATTTTCTGTTATTTATAAAATTCCATTAAAAAACGTAATTTATATTTATTTATTTATTTATTTATTAACCAGTTTAAAATTACAAATTTTACATCTGTGAATTCCTACAGAGGTAATGCAATTACCCGTACGTAGGCCTGGTTTACTTAAAGACCATCTTATAGTTATAGCTAAATTAACTTAAATTAAAGGCTCTGTCGAGTTATTCAGAAATTTGCATATTTCTTACTCGCGTATATAATAAATTTATGCTCTTGGCCCTCTATAATTCTATACGTACTTTATACCATAATTACTCGAAATCACTTTCGATAAAACATAAAAAATAAGTACATATTAATATTACGTTATATTACCAAATACGTACAAGTTAATCAAGTAAATATGCTACATTAAAATTACGAATGTTTATAAAATGATCTGATTTTTGCTGTACACTGCGTAACTCAATAATTCGACGGAAACTGTGAGCATTAACGTTAAATCAAAAATCAAATTAATCCGAGCGAAAATGAAATTCAACGTCGATCCTCCAGGCTTAAAGTTATTATAAAGCAATCCCAGGAGTTGCATAAACTTTTTATTGAAATCAAATTGAACTCGCAAAGTACACCCCCCCCCCCCCCCCGCGCTAATCAAGCGCCATCCCAATTCGATTGCCAATAGAAATCCAATTCAAACTTATACAGCTTTCTTTCCGCGAGGATCGACGCTCCGTAAAAAATAATGGAAGTATCCTCCGATCGTCGAGCTGCGAATTCTCGACGTGAAGTTCGAAGGTGCAGCTCCCTCGTCGCCTCGTAGCCGTCAGTATACGATTCATTAACGATTTAACCGCGAGTTCCCTCCCCGTCGAGTCATCGCGCGAGAAGAGAGCCTCGGCGGCGAAAGGAAGAAGCAGTGAAGAAAGAAAGAAAAAAAAATAACGAGCGAGTCACTTTTTTGTACGCACAAGCTTCGTTAGCCTTCCGAGCGATCGGGCACGAATCGCGCGTGGAGCGGCGGCGGCGGCCGACCCTCTCGAGATATCCCGCTCGGAATGCTCGTCAATTAGGGCGGGGTTAGCCGCGCGAGCGAATCGCTGCCTCCCCGCCGATACGGGCATTTTCGAAATTCGGAAGTCGAACGACGGCGAGGGGTAGGGGGGGATCCTGATTTTGGCAGAGCGGCCGGTATTCGGGCTTTTCTGAAGTGCCGCTTTCCGAAACGAGAGCTGGTTTATCGCGAGAGGACTTTTGGCCGAGGAAAGAAAACGCCCACCGGGCAATATTGTTTTGTAAATTACCCGGCGAGTACGAGGGAATGTTAATCCCCGGCCTTGTAAATTTTCACTTTTGGAATGACAATATCGGGCAGGAAGTCGCGCGCATCGAGCGGAGAGATAGTTCCCGTTGTACGTGCAAAAGTTCCGCGAATGAATATTCAGGCGTTACTTCTCGCGAAAGCAGTGCAAAACGCTTCGGATGAAGTGACGTAAAAGGCTCTCTATTTTCGAAACGAACCCCGCAGCTGTCGGGGCATCTTTTCATGCAAAAGCTCCCGTTCATTTCCAGGGCTTCCCTCCCGAGTCAACTGAAAAGTATCATATAATATTCATTATTTTTTTCTTCCTAAAAACGGCTTACGTCGTAACACGTCAAAAGCAGGAGCATATCGCGCGCGCGCGCAAAAAAGCCTTCTTACCGCTCCTGAATTTCCGCGAAAAGCTCCGCCGGAAATAGACTTTCGCCGCGCTCGGCTTTTATTCGCTGTACCGACACTCGACGGACGCGGAGAGAGGTGATTTATACGGGCGGAGCATTAACGCTCGCCGAACGCCGCGCGGAGAGACCGAAATAAAGAGCAGTTTTAAAAGTGCGCGCGAGAGAGCTTTTTCCTTACGTACCCGGGGCGGCTTTTACGACGGAAAGCAGGCGCTCGGCGGCCCCCGGCCCCGGGCTGACTTTCCCGACGTCGTGACGCGCGTTTCCGGCAGCGGCTTGATGAATTCGCGCTTGAGGCCCTTTGTCTTAATGTCGAAACTCGGGGGCTTTATTGAGCTTAGCGGGGCTGGTATTGTGGGTCTAAATGAAAAATGGTATTTTTCTTCGGGCTTTCGTACATACCGCTTTTAGACGGTTAATCTTGCGCGTTTGCAGCGAGGAGAGTGTATTGTGTTGCGGACGGCTTTCAGAAGTTGAACCAATAAATGTTAATGGACGTTTTATTAAGCTTAAAAATACTCGTTTTGTGCTCGACTTTTCTGAATTGAAATACTTTCATTGAAACTAGTTTGATTACGTATAAGAGAATCTTCAGTGTTGTAAGCCTTACTTAATGAATCGAAGCGTAAATGTTAAGTAACGAAAATGAATTGTTTAAATAAACTACAGATGTAACACGCAATTAGACATCAAGCGTAGCGTACACATCATTCCATTGTTCTCGTTCCGTTAAAATACACTGTCAGTAGTGGCCAACAATTACTTAGTGGCCTTCTTAAAATACATTGCACAACTTGTAAATAGCGATTTTGAAGAGTACTATAATATACATATAATTCATTTGTAATGAGAGTAAGTCAACTTTCCTAATTACTTTTCAAGTCTTTACTTGTGACTTTACAATTGCATAAATAAGAGTCTTGAATTAATATTATAAGCCTTCAATTTAATTGTCATAAATGATCCAACTTATATAAGGTTCATTCTATCTAGAGATATGCAATATTTCAAATTTTGTTTAAACCCGAAGATGGAGTTTGAATTACTTTGACTTATTGTTGAAAATTACTAATTTGCAACTATTAATTAGGAACTAACTTATTTGCAAAATTTAAAAACTTCTTTAATAATTTCAGTTTTATAAATTTTCATGCAAATTTTGAATTTAAAAAATGCTACACTTACCCGACTTATGGAAAAAATTATCATTCCTTATCGAGAATAGCACCTATCGGTTTTCTAAGAGAATTAACACGTTTTTGCGGAGATTAGCTACTTAAAGAATCTTCGTAAAGAACGCGTAAATAATGAATTTTGTTAGAAAAGCATATATTTGATTGATAATTGGCTTAGTTTTTGATGATGTTACATTAATATTTCATTGGTCTTACTTCTCTTTTATCTACGCAAAAATATCAAAGCTTGAATACAGCTCGAAACATCGGTCATTCCTAGTGTTTTTATAAATAAAGAAAATTAAAAAATTAGATTTAATGTACTGAAACTATTAACTATGTTAAATTGCATTTTAAAATTTTGCAATTGCCAATTAAAATGGAATTTGTAAATAATATTATAAAATCAAAGAAAATAAAGCGAAATTTGCATCAGAATTATAGCTGTGAACAATTGATACTAAATTAAACATTACTGATTAAGTTAAAATAATAGCAGTTTCGTCCACTAATGAGTGCTATTCGAGGCAGCTCGAACTCCACTTTTTAAAAATGTGAGAAAGCAAAATTCTTAATTACAGTCTGACTCTCTATTTACGAAAAAAATTCAATAAACTCAATCGAAAAATTAGAAAAGCTATTGAAGCTTGCATTATAATAAAAAAAAAAAGGAGAAAGATGCCAACCTCATTCTAACTCGACATCGATCTTGCAGACACGAAAATAATGCAATTAGCAACGAAAAAGAGAGAACAAGGAGAAGAAAAAACAACGGCACGTTGCATAAGGGGGCTTTGAAAGTGCGCCCGGTACGTAAAGAACGAATGGCTCTCGCGCGCGACCGCCATTACAATTAAACACGCACCGACAATGAAAACAACGAGTAATGACGATGGCTGCACTAAAGGGAAATTGAAAACTGTCATTTTCGATGGTAGAAGAACGTAAGGCTTACGTCTGCATGTACAGTTTACGGATACAGACGTTAAAATATCGTTATTTCTATGTAGTTAATCTTGTTGGATCTACCGACTAATTAGGACAAAGATGTTGTACACTTTTAGGCCGAGTTCTTTAGGAAAGCATAATTTTTCATTTGTTTTTTTGATACTAAATTATCTGTGTGGCGAACAAACTGGTTTTTTATTTAATATTATACTTATTTTAAGAAACTTTATACTTAACACTAATCACAATTTTTTATTATTATTATTGGATATCTGTTTGTATTTGACTTGATCGCTTAAATAAAAAATTTTTTTGATTTAATAAAAATCTACAGTTTATCAGAGTTCTTTTAGAGTCTAGAATTTTTGAAAAAAGCTTAAAAATACATATTTTTGAAATATGAAACTCAAAAAGCTGGTAAATATACGTTTCTATTTACTTTAGTCCCTTGAAAAAAGTTTTCGAAATACGTTAAGAAAATATTCCTAAGGCAAAATTAGAAAAATCGTTACCAACATTTTAAGAATAAACAAAAAATCTCGGCTGTTTAGAAAATTTTGTTCCCATTTATTCCATTGCATTTTCAAATAAAAGATCTTGAAAAACTTTATGCTTAAGAGACAATTATCCATGTCGTGAAAAAAGTAAACGGCATACGAAGCCACACTATGTACAAGTCCTAAATATCAAAGGTCAACAATTTGTAGACTAACCGTACACTCTTATGTCATGATTTCTTTGCCGCAACGCGTGCTTGCTCGTTAAATGTTTCAATTTAAAAAGCCCCAGCTCGATTCCTCTTTAATATCTTAACTTCATTATACCACGAAACAGCATTCAGAGTATTGACAGATCCGTCAGTTACCCTAACGCACTTCCCGGCAGCCGCAAAATCATCCGCTCAAAAGAGCCTCGAAGCAGAAAAATTTAAAGAAAAAACGAGAAGCGCAGCAAGAATATTATCAAAACACTCGATAGCTGAAGAAGATCCGCGAAAGCGTAAGCACGTAATTGTCTCTCTCTCTCATCTCCACGCTCGAAGCCACCGACCAACACGGCCGACGTGTGACCCGTCCGCAAAAGTCCTTGAGGCACTCCCGACACGGTAATATTCTCATCGGTCGCTCGCCGTCGTACGCCCTCCCCTCGTCGAGCTTGCGGATTCGCAAAAAATAAAAAGCTCCATCGAGCGCGGAGGGAGGAGAGAGCTTGCGGACAGCCCCGCGTGCGTGCGGCGCGCGGGGAGTGAAAAAAAAAGAAACAAGACACTCGGAATGAAAAAAAAAAAAAAAAAAAAGTAGGCCGGTCCCTCTTGTGGGGCAAGGCTTTGCGTACGGCAGACGGAGAGAGAGAGGGAGCAGCTCGCACTTGATGAGCTTCCGCGTTAGGGGGGCTATCGGCTCTCCGTCGGCGAGGCCGCGGAACGTAACGCTGCCTCGTACTACTGTGTTTTGTCGTGCTTCGTCCGCTGAATTAACGTGGCCCGAGGGTTTCGCTGAATGCGACGGGCTTTCCGTTTCGAGTGCCGAGGAGTCGAGATGTCGGTTGCTCGTGAGTTTTGCGAGCTGATTTGTGGTTAGGTCTCGAGGTGGATGGATTTTTTTTTGTTGTGGCTGGTCCTTGCGATCTGCGTTCGGTTTTTCGCGAGAGTACGCTGGGATTCTGTGCAAGTTTGAGTGCTGAGTATCTTCGAATGAATTGTTCAGATGTACGGATGATAATTACCTCCATTAACCTCTTTTTATAGAGAGTATGTTGCGGTTGGTTGCAATTGCACTTTCGCTGAAAAAGTGCACGTTGAAAACAAACGTAGTTTCAGTGAAATCACGAGGTGCACTGTAGGTTGTTCAAATGTAAGTGTTTATTTGATCGTACGAACTGGAGTAAAGTATTGTGCTTTTTTTCAAAGTGCGAATAACCTTCATTATGGATATCAGTACACGTGATTCTTTTTAATTCACATATTTTGCTAACTGATTCAACCTAACTAGAATATTATTTTTCACCAAAAGTTCCATTAAGCTTTGTTAATCTGCATTGTGGTCAGAGGAGGCGAAATCTGCATTGACAAAGGTGGCAAAAACTTGAGTGTTATGTAAGTTAAATTTTAAGTTTCACACTCTTAACCTCTTAATCTACATGCAGTGGGATTTTCGTATCCTTGGCGTTCTTGCCTTTTCTTTGCAATGATTAAAAAGGAAGAAATTTATCTTTTTATCGTTCATTCTAAATAAAATTTAAACAACCCTAAATCAATCGATTACCCCACGAATTCTCACCGTCAAAATCGTCAAGTCCTCCTTTGACATTTCAAAAATCTATCTTCCCGTCAATCATCGGTAGTGGTCCCGTCTCGGTGCTAAAGCAATTTCCAAAGCTCGTCTGAGTGCCGCCACTGCGCGGGCCATTGTCCGGTGTGCCGCGGTGCTCCGGCTTGTAACGTTTAACGGCACACGTCGGTGGTGTCCGAGAGGGAACGGCGTACGTATTCATCGCTCGTTGACGACCAGGCCTCCGTTCCGTCGTGCATATCGAGAAATGGAGAGCGGATTTAATTGAACGCCGGTTTAGCGTTGCGCGCGTACTTGCGCTTTCGTACTTTCGAGAGCGCACCTTTTGATGGGGGTGGGGCAAATGTCACGGCCAAATGGCCGATGCGAGGACGCGGACTGGGTTGCAATTTTAATGGAATATGTCGGGTTTTGCGAATGACGGCGATTCTAATGGGAATGAAATACAACTTTTTTTTACCTGTATGTTGTGGTTTTTAATCAACTGTTGCGTTAACCGCATTATAAAGTTTCAATTTTTAAAGTAGCGAACTGCTGTCTACAGACAAGGTTAAAAATGTAGCTCTATATTTTATTCTGCCTGTAATAAATCATCGTCTCCTACGTAGCTTAATTGTGCATGCCTGTTTACGTTTGATCTTATTTTTTGAAAAAAAAACATACTTAAATACCAGCATCCTGCTAATTAGAAAGGACATAATTCTTAGAACAAATTTTTGTAATTTAAAATTTATTTTAAATTATTTAATCAAGTTGTAGAACTTTATTTAGTTAATAAACTTAATTTTATATTAAATTGTAAGAATGAACTTCAACTGCCAAATAAATTAAAACTTATAATTAACACTCGAAAGGGAAGATTAAATTCCTGACTTTTTTCGTACAATTTATTTTATAAAACTCAAAAACATTAATAAATACTCGGGACATTCAATCTTGTTTTACATGAAAATACGGAAATTATCATTGTTCGGATCGCAATCCTTAATTACAGTTTCAAGCTCCTGCAAACCTCAGCTTCTCCCGTGGGAATCCTTGGACAGTTGCTGTCACGTACTGTTCAGAATTTTAAAGTTAACCATTTAAACTGTCATTACAGTTAAATGAAACAGAGGATAACTAGTCATTTTAAATGAAACATTTGTTGTGATACCAGGCGATTAATAAATAAAAGGCGATAATTATAATAGCTGTAAAAATTATATCTGTATTCGAAACGATAAAAGTCTAAATAATAAAGGTTAATGTTGATTATTTTTTTGTTTCAGAAATGCGCTGATAAAAGGAAAAAAATCCACTCAACATGTTGATTAAGGAATATCGAATACCTCTTCCACTCACAGTGGAAGAGTACAGGATTGCACAGCTGTACATGATAGCCGTAAGTTCTCGTTACCCTTTTCATTATTCATCCATTCATAGCTGCTTTTTCATTCGTATTTTATTCATGAGCTGCTAGACACTGAGAGAAAAGTTTAGTAAAAATTACAATACTGCCTAGTAAAGCCGCCACAGACTGTCAAAACCCAAAAAATTACCATACTTTGTAGGAAAATTTACCAAACAATATAGTAAAATTTCTTACATACATAGAAAAATTTACCAAACAGTATAATAACATTTCTTATAAAGTATAGTAATTTTTTGGGTTTTGACAGTCTGTGGCGGTTTTACTAGACAGTATATGGTAATTTTTACAAAATTTTGTAATTTTTACTACACTTTTTCTCTCAGTGTAGTTATTAAAATTTTTCAAACAATAAATGATTTACGTCTTTAAGTTAAACGCTTACTTTGAATACACTTGACGAACTTATTTTATCTAAATACACATAAAATTATGCTAATAACCTCGCAGATCCGAGACAAATGTATTTATAGAGGAACCATTGACGTTAATTAAAAAATCGTTCGGGTATTTGCAAGAAAGTGTGAATCACGCTAACAGAAACAAACACGGTGTTAATTCAAGAGGTATTCTCTTATGTAGGGCGCGTTCTTATGCGTGAGTAACGTAAGGCTCGCATCTGCATTTTCATTACGCAGTTCCGCGTGCAGCGTTGTGTGCGTGGATAGACTTTGCTGTTCACAAATGACGTGATATTAAAATTACATTTACAAATACGTAATTGAAAAAAAGACAATTCGTTGACGGGTGCGTTAAAAGCATTTATTATGCCGTAATTTGACGCACGAAAAAAAGAAATGAATTTCTAGAACCTAAATCGGATTTTATAAAAACGATGCAGTATTTAAATTTTATTTAAACCTTCTCTGATAGACAGTCGACGATACGACATGTATAAGCCAGCGTAGTCACTTCATAAGCCCCTGATCAAACCATTTGCAGATTTTGTTGCTACACGGAAAAAATAGTTCTAATAAAAATTACTACACCTTTTGTAATGCTGGGACAAACTTGAATTATCCCAAAAAAATTACTATACTATACAGTTAATAGAATTTAATAGAATTGAAGTAAAAATTGCTAAAGTTCTATTAAATTTTATATATAATACAGTAATTTTTTTGGATAATGCAAGTTTGTTCCAGCATTACAAAAAGTTATAGTAATTTTTACTGAAAATTTGTTCTCGGTGTATTTGTTGCTAATTTGTTACGCCGTACCAGATTTTGTTGCTTCAGCCCTTCTCGAGAAACAATGGATACGCTAACTAAATATTAAACAAGCACAGCCACTCACTGTATCTCCTGACCTTATAAAGACATAAATAAATATTTTTTTAAAAAACCAACGGCATATTTTGTTCCTAATTTTTTGCTCAAGCAACAAAATATACCGTTGGTTTCATGCATATATAATGATTATAGGGCCGTAGTTACAGAGGTGGCTGTGCTATAGCTTGAAGTTTGAAGCGGGTGCCAAGTATCTGGGAATGGGTTCGAGCAACAAAATAAAAACCAGTTTACTTTTTCAGCAAAAAATTAGCAACAAAATATACCGCCAGTCTAATATTGATATCTCTATAAGGTTAAGAGATAGAGAGAGTGGCTAATATGCTTGCTTAATATTAAGTTAGCGTAACCAATGTTCCAAGCGTATCCAAATTTGGTACGGTGTAACAAAATTAGCATCAAAATATGGATATGGTTTTATCAAGGGCTCATAAAAGCGGCTACGCTAGCTTAATACACGTCGATACGACGATATTTCACACGCATGCCCGGGTTCAATTCAATTTTCGATCCACGTCAATATTTTCCGCGTGCTCGATCTCGTTCTCGTTCGTTAGTCGCGCCCCAATAACCTTTCCATATCCCCCGAAATATAGAAAAAAAAGCCAAAAATACGAAAAAAAAACCAAAAACTTGCAGAAAAAGTCCCGCGACGAGAGCAAGGGCGCGGGCAGCGGCGTCGAGATAATCGTGAACGAGCCGTACACCAACGGCCCGGGCGGCGACGGCCAGTACACCCACAAGATCTTCCACGTGGGCAGCCACCTGCCCGGCTGGCTGAAGAGCCTGCTGCCCAAGTCGGCACTGATGGTGAAGGAGGAGGCCTGGAACGCCTATCCCTACACCAAGACCCGCTACACCTGCCCGTTCGTCGAGAAGTTCTCCGTCGAGATCGAGACCTACTACTTCCCCGACGACGGACACCAGGAGAACGTGTTCAAGCTGAGCGGCAGCGACCTCAGGAACCGGGTCGTAGGTCCGTCACTCACCCCAGACGATATTTCTTTATTATTTTATAGGGAGCGGGATTATTTAAGGAGGCGAGCGCTCGATAGTCGCTGTTAATAACTTAGCCGCCCCGCCGGTCGGCTGTCTCAGTCGATTCGTTCGGTGAATTCTTCTTTGTTTTTTTTTTTTAGCCATTATCGAGCGCTCGTTCGAATGCGAACCGAAGGAGGACTTTATCATAATCTGATTAAACGTTTGCACGCAGATATTATCGACATCGTGAAGGACCAGCTGACTGGAGCCGATTATGTTAAAGAGGAGGACCCGGTTCTCTACGTTTCCGAGAAAACTGGAAGGGGTCCATTGACGGAGACTTGGCTGGAAGACTATTGGGCCGAAGTCAAAGTACGTTCTCGTATTGGCTACGTAAGAAGCTTTACGTATTTACGTCATCGCGCGCGGTTCATTCCCGACGGTTGTCTTTGTGAATGTTGTAATTATTACTTTAATATTCCTTTTTTATATACGGTAAATAATCAGCTCATGACATTAGTAGTCTTGTTCAAAGAGACGCGTTTCGTACAATTTGCGACGTCACCCCTTTTTATAAAAAAAAAAAAAATTGCTCACTTTTTCAAACCGAATAAAGCAAGGCTCGAAATCTTCTTTGTAAAACCTTTAATTACGTACGATTTATTATATTTATTTCATAATCCACCTTTACAGTTTTTAGTCTCTCTTCATTTCTAGATTAACTCAAAATAAAGAGATCCCAATTCGCCACTCACCGAATATTAGTCTCCCCCCCCCCGAAAACCTCGAGCGCAGCACTCCAATTTCTCATTCGGCAAAGCCTTCGCGAAACGGTCGAATCCCCGGGCCGAAATAACGCGGTATCGTCCACTCCGGGTCAGCCGGCAAAAGTACACACAGCTTGTGCGGCTCTTAAATTTTCCTTTAAAAATTCTCCAGGGAAAGCCTCAGCCCACCCCCTCGGGGAAGTCGCTGATGTGCGCGTACAAATTGTGCCGCGTCGAGTTCCGGTACTGGGGCATGCAGACCAAGCTCGAGAAGTTCATCCAGGACATAGGTGAGCGGGGGAGGGAGAGGGGGGGCGGCACGACCGCCGGAAAATTGGCAAAACTTTCGGCTTAAGGAAATTTTAAACGAACTTCGCCGCGTATACTTGAACGCTCCGCGGCGCTTTTCGATATTGCCTAAGTGCGCCGAGAGCTAAATTAGATTAGTTTTTGTTTTAAGCGCGACGCTATTTTAATTGGCTTTTTGAACTATTATCAAAGCGGCGCTTCGGGCATTTTATTCTTTTTTAAAAATTTAATTTTTTTCTCTACCTCGCTTAAATTTTCCATCGAGCTCGGAAAGTTTTGCCAAACGAACCTCGACCAATTATTTCGAAAGACACCCTAACGAAAAAACTGCGTCCAACAGCCCTGAGGAAAACGATGGTGCGAGCTCACCGGCAGGCCTGGGCCTGGCAGGACGAGTGGGACGGCCTGACGATGGAGGACATCAGGGAGATCGAGCGACAGACCCAGCTCGCCCTCCAGGCGAAGATGGGCCTCGCGGAGTCGAGCGAGGAGCTCGCCGACGGCGACGACGACCAGGACCCGGACAACGTCAACGCCACCATCACGCCCCAGGACTCGGAGCAGGTGGCCAAGACCCTCGCGGCGACCCTCGGCAGCATCGAGAAGAACGAGGACCCGCAGAGCCCGGCTGCCCTCCGGAAGCCCTCCGACATACCCATCATCAACACGGCCGTCAGCTCCGAGGAGAACAGCCCCGAGGACTCGCCCACCGAGGTCTTGCCGCCGAGGTATGCCGCGAGCGTATTTTATCGATCGCACGTAGTACGGAGGAGGTTCAGGGGCTTCGCGCGGAGCCCGCTAATCCGCTTTCCGCCGCCGAGAACGAGAGATGTTCCCCTCTGCCGAGCTTTTTTTTTTCTTACGAAATTAACAAGTGGGATTATGTTGCCTCGGCTGATTTTTTGTTTGTTTGTCTTAATGGACTGGTTGCTTTTCGTTGAAACGGAGACTGTGAGGGGAAATGGCTGTCTTAACGCGATACTTAAGAGACTCCGACAGTCGAGAAAAAGCTTCCGAGATACACCTGTAAATAGCCGAGTCATAAGAAAAAAGCTGTTACAACTGCCGTAAAACGCTTCGTAAATTTTTAGTAAACATAAACTTTATCGCTGCGAAATGTTCAGTCAGCCCTTTTTTGTGCTTAAAAATTAGATAATTCTTTAACAAAAAAAAAAAAAAAAAAACTTCCTCCCGTCAAACAAACTCGTAGAGAACTGTGTCAATTTGACAAAACGCCGAATCTGCCCTTAGGAAAGTGGAAAAGCTGTCGAAAAGCGAGAAGGACAAGGCGTGGAAGAAGAGCAGCTCGTCGCTGCACTCGCCGAGCTCCGCCAAGAGCTTCGACGCCCAGATGGCCAACTGGCGAATGGAAAGTATAGTCCGGGAGTCGGAATCCGGCAGCGACGACGAGTTCTTCGACTGTCAAGGTAACAATTATTGACCGGCACCGTAGATTATCCTCTCTTTCTCTCTCTCTCTCTGTAATTTCTACTCTACTTTTATCCATCTCTTCGAAGAATCATGAGGGCTAAGGCATGGCTATGATTATTCTTAGATAATTAGAGTTCCGTGAATCTTGACTGAGCTCTTGTCGAATGAGCATACTTTACTGTATTATTGAAGGCATGATGAGCATTATTTATACCAGTTTCGACTTGGATTTGTACTTGGACTGCCATAATTATAACAAAGCTACTGATGACTGCATTTTTTTGGAACTTTCGTTCAAGATCTGAAGTTGCAGGCGTCATTGTAAAGAGATGCAAGCCTCGTAAGAGAAAAATGCAGGCGTCAGTTTAATTGATACTAACGTACTAATAAATGCTTAGTTATTACAATATTAGATCGATCATTTCTATATCACCATTAACCAACACCAAGAAAACGAATAAACTGCCGTGCTCATATAAGAACGATTGCACAGTATCACTTAAGTAAACACACTTTGTAGCACGAATCGGCATCTAAGATGTTTCTTTTTGTTATATGCATTCTTTCTTTGTTTCTTGTCGCACGTGCAATTACTGCAGCAGCAACCGGGTTCATTATACCTACTATATTAAAAGGTAGGAACTGTAGACTGTTTTTATTGACAAAAATGTAGATAGATGACGATTTTTATCAGTAAATTATTTGTCTTTATCATCACCTCTCGATAGTGATCCTTGTATAATTCACGAAATTTCTACTTGCTTTTACTTCTATTTATGAATACTTTCGATAAATTGATTACGAGTAATATTATAAATAACACTTTCACCCGAATTACAAGAGACACTTACACGTTATGGTATATATTACATAGATAAGCATTTGCTTATTAGAGAATAATATGTTTACATTTTTCTCTTATACTTTTTTACATGCTTTATGATAATTATTTAGATAAAATTCTTTTTTCACATATATAGTCATATTAGACAAATTATTTTGATTAGTGCCGATGTAGTTGATAGAAATGACGTTCTGTAAACAAAATTACCGCCTAAAAATTACATGATAATTGGAAACAGAAATACTTGGTAACGCTGCAATTAAAATTTAATTTTTTAAACTGTAGCAATGTATTATATATTTATTTATTTCATTATTTAAATATAATGTAATTACTTTCTCAGTCGCTTATTCGATTACAATCAATTGTTAAATTTTAACTGAATTCCAATTAAAATAATGAACATTTTCAAAACATTTTTTGAACCGAAGCATTAAATTCTTTTTAAAAAATGAAATAATTATTTAACAAGCAAAAGATAAATGATTAAATTTATAAAAGTATTTACAGAACATTTAAATATCTTACCACACAATTTGAGGCATGTTTTATAAGCATGGCAACCGACTCAAGTATTCAGCAACAACGACGAGTATGTGCATTTTATATAATTTAATCTACACATTCAATTACTCTATTCTATTAACGTATTAACCACACTAATATTGAATCACTTTGCCTTTTAAGATCAAAATTAATTTTCACCTAATTTCTAAATATTACCACTGATGAAATGAAAATTAAAATCAACTCACAACGATTTCTATACAAACACTTGTGTTTCAAAGAAATATCATCGTGTTTGTCGAAGTGAAATAAAAAGCAGGTTGAAATTTCTGATCACACAGAGAATTTTGAACTCGAAGATAACTCGTCATTAGCTAAATGGAGTTCTTTGGATCTTCTAGCAGAAGAGGAGGACTCGGCGTCCCCAACTGCGCCGGAACTCGGTAAACAGGGTACGTATTCGACTATTCTACCTTCCTTGACTTTTCCTTCAGCGGACAGCTATTTCGTTAATTAAAGTTGAAGAATTCAAATTTTAAATTCAAATTAATAAGAGGCTGTTAGTTTAAAGTATTGTTTTTATTTTTTTCTAAAGTCAAAAACGTTATTGATAACATTATCAAGTTGAATGAAAATATTTTTCTTTTTCCTTTTTTTTTCTATTCGAGGTTAGTTGGATTAAATCACCATTCATTTTTCACCAATTTCTTTCGCATATCTGTGTCACACGCTCATCTCACTTACAATTAAAAGTGTTGCACCTCTTTTTTCGCATAAATCATTGTTACTCCTAATAGTCGTCGGACCTTCTCTGACTTTACTATAACTTTATTTCACAATAACATTAATACATCTTTATAAAAAATATGAAAAAAATAAAATGGCATATAATCCAACAAAATCTCGGGTTACATCTCATTTAAAGTCATTAAACCGTCGATTTGTTAAAAATTTTCATACAGATTTGCTGCAGAACTTTGTCACAGGATAAATCTTGGTATGAGAGAATGGGCCTCAGATATTTGCTCAAAACCCGAACGCTCTGGAAAGAATCATAGTATATAGAACGTGCAAATATTTTCTGTCGATTTTACGTTATTTACTAAATAACTTGAATACAAGGATAATGATTTATAAACAATAATACAATGTTGTGTATCAAATTTACAAGTGCATATGTATTCTGAATATATTTTTTTTTGCTTATTTAAATTTAATTTCCTTACACTACCAACATAATATAAAGAAGGATGTTAAAAAACTTGAAATATTTGTCTATAAAGCACTACGTAGAACTTTTTAAAACATGAATTTCAACAAAAAATCGAATCTGAAAAATGACACCGGTTTTTGCGGGCTATCTTTCTGATTTCTCGTTTCATCTCTACTTGGCAGATTGGATTTTTTGAAAATCGTATTTCGAAGAGTTTTATCACGCGGTGCTAATTTCAGACGTTGCACTTTACACGCAATTTTTCAAATTTTTTTAAGTTTTTTAACACCCTTTTTTATAAAATTTGCAAATTCTTTAAATTTGTTATCGCAGTATTTATTTATGGAATTGAAATAAATTTATTAATCATTTCACCTTTCATATTTATTTGTTTTAATTTTGTTTATCGATATTATTTATGAATTATTGAATTTAAAAAACAAGGTTTATAATACCAATTGAGTAAGTGGCAATTTTTTTGTTTTTTATTATATATTCGCTGTAAAGATTACTGCTTATAAAATTTGATTTTCATATTAGTAGATTTCTGTAAATTGCATTTGCCCAAATTTTGAACTTCTTCATTAAAATATATTTCTCTACGATTTTCCTGCGTGTGTTGTATACATATACTGTTTATAAAGATGTACGTTTTTATGAATATAACGTTTGTGGTTCCATTTGCTTATTATGTTGCACTTACACGTATATACAATTTTTTATTTCATTTGTATTTTTGGTACCTGTGTGTAAAAGAACATTTTTAGTTCCTTCTGACAGATATATTTACAAAGAATTCACTTTTAATAGTCTAACCCGTTCAATATGTTTCAGCGACTTTGCATTATTTTTCGTTTCAATTCATGTGAAATTATTTATTATTTCATTATCATTAAGATTCATTTATTAAATATGACGTAATTAAACTTTTTTTTAATATGTCAATTCGCATGATCGCCAGCATTTTCCTTCATTAGACCGATTTCAACCATTCGCAGTGAAAAATAATTGTAACAAGTTTCATTCGTTCAACTGTACAAATAAAATTTGTTTAAACCTTGCTTTTACCACCCATTTTATTCATATCACGCTAATCATTTTAATTGTTTCTGTGTACAGTTTCAATCAGCAAAAAGTAAATTAGATTATTATCTGTATTTTATTTAAACCAGCCCAGGGATATTTTTACTGTGCATTGATTTACACGAACTTCATAATGAACCGATTAAAAAAACTCCTTATTTCAAATTTAAATGTCACATTGCATCTTCATATCTATATAAATAAGCAAAAGCATCCGTCAGCGTTCCCCACAACGAAAAAGCCCGCCCTCCCAACAAACCCAGCGAATTGAGCCCGTCGTTGCTTTGCAGACGACACGATATTCTCCCACGCGTACCTGCAGCGGGTGGCGAGCGAGCGGAACGGCAAGAGGCTGCAAATCCGCTCGTCGGCGAGCATCGACGTCTCCTGTCCAGCCTCGCCCCAGCACTCGCCCACCCACCAGCCCTGCAGCACTACGGTCCTCCTCATCGTCATGCACGCCGGCAGTGTTTTGGGTAAGCGGACGCTCCGATCGCATCGGGCGAATGAACCTCTTTTTTGTTGTTTAGTGGCTTTACTCATCGAAGCTGATTTTCAGACGCCAACGTCGATTTGACGGCTAAGAAGTCGGATATAACTACGTTCAAGGGAGCTTTCGAGTCCGTCATAAGGCAGCACTACCCAACGATGGTCGGGCACATAGCAATCAAGTTCGTTTCCTGTCCGTCGATTTGTACCGAGGGTCTCGGAATATTATCTAGGTGAGTAACTAAATTAATTGGTAATTACTCGTTTTCACTACGGTCAGAAAACTAAGTTTCTAGCTTGATTAACTTTCGGTAATTAACTTGTAGGAAATGAGCGAGTAGAGGCAACTTCCAATTTTCATTGAACTTTTTTTTCTATTTTATCAATTTATTAGTTGAAACTTGGGTGATTATTTTTTCATTTCTTTTTCTTTTTTTTAATTTTTATAGCGAAAGCAAGCTTGAAATAGAAATACCTGCTGACTGACATTCGCCAAAGTTAAATTAAAAACTGTCCTGTTCTATACCAAATCACCCTCAAAATAACAACTTCTAACTGGAAATCCCAATCGAGCAATTTCCCTCAACCAGCAAAGATACCCAATGACTAACGTTGCCGCATTCGCTTGCAGTCTAAGTCCGTACAGCTTTGACGTGTCGCCGTCGTGCATGGACACGCCCCAGATAACGCACGACACGATCCCGATCGGCGCGATTCCCCTGCTGGCGAGCTCGACGCCGGACTACCAGGACGCGGTGACGCGCGTCTGCAACGGGGCGAACCAGGTCTACCAGGAGTTCGTCAGGAGCGAGGAGGGCCGCGGCTTCAACGGCCAGGTCTGCTTCATCGGCGACTCGGTCGGCTCGATCCTCGGCTACGACGCACTGTGCAGGTCCGCGCAGTACCAGTCCAGACACGACAGCGAGAACAGCATTCTCGACAACGACAATCACGACAACGGCGAGGACGGCAGGCACCTCTGCGCGCCTTCGCCCAGGAGGAGGTCTTCGTCCACGAGGTGCGGGCTTTTTTTATTACTCTTTCGCCAGCCGAGTTTTTGATTTGGCGATGTGTAAAAATTGCTAATTAAACGAATCGCTCTCCATTTCAGTGATAATTCTCATCAGTGTAAGCTTGAATTCGACGTGAGCGAGTTCTTCATGTTCGGCAGTCCACTGGCCCTGGTACTGGCGTACAGAAAAATCTCCTCGTCAGGAGACAAAACCGGCAACATAACCAGGCCCTGCGTAAATCAAGTGTACAATCTGTTTCACCCGTCTGATCCCGTAGCTGCTCGACTGGAACCTCTGATCTCCGCGCGTTTCTCGCTTTTGCCGCCGGTAAACGTCGCACGCTACCAAAAGTATCCTCTTGGCAACGGTCAGCCTTATCACTTACGTAAGTGTAGCAACGGGAGCAACGACCGGGGAGTAATGGAAAAGAAATGCTAAATGTCGAATCGATAATTTCAGTGGAGACGGTGCAAACCAATCCTCAACTGTTTGCCGATGGACTGAACGTTCCCAACGTGACAATGTCTCACTTAAGAAGACTGTCGGATATATCAATCCATAGTACTATGTCGGGTATTGATACCATACCTCTTCAAGCTGTATCTTCTCGTATATATCGCACTTTGCTTTGTAGATAGTATTTAAGTGTACTTGACCTAAAGTTGAACTTACCTACGCTTTTAATTTGCAGTTACTCAGAAATGGTGGGGCAGCAAGAGGATAGACTACGCCTTATATTGCCCCGAAGGACTTGCGAATTTTCCTACAAACGCTTTACCTCACTTGTTCCACGCGAGTTACTGGGAGTCGTCTGACGTCATAGCTTTCATAGTTCGCCAACTCGGCAGGTTTGACCTGCAGCTGCTCGGCCACGAGGAGAAGGAGCTTACAGGCTTCCGTCCAGGACAACCCAGAGAGAAGTGGAACAAGAAACGTACCTCTGTTAAACTAAAAGTAAGCATCCTGCATATTCCGGGTGTAAGTGAAACAAATGGATTGAAACTTTGATACTAACTTTTCCTCCTTTCAGAATGTCGCTGCAAATCATAGAGCCAACGACGTTATTGTTAGGGATGGCGCACCGCAGGTTCTTATGGCTAGATTTATGTACGGTCCTATAGGAGTAATAGCATTAACGGGTATGGATACATCTTGAAAAGTAATTTTCACAACATTGTAGAATAAATTTTGAAATCATTTCTAATTTATAGGTGAAAAAGTAGATATTCACATAATGAAGGATGTTAGGTCTGGTGAATGGGTTTATTATACGACGGAAGTGACAGATAAAAACGGTAGAGTAACTTATCAAATTCCCGACGATAAGACACTAGGCTATGGACTCTATCCTGTCAAAATGATAGTAAGGTTAGTCGAATTTTCCGACAAATACATGTAAATATCGATAAACAAATTTTTATACTGAAATGTTTTCTTTTTTGCATTGCAGAGGCGATCATACGTCCGTAGATTTCTTCATGGCTGTGATACCACCAAAGACAGAATGCGTTGTTTTCAGTATCGACGGTTCTTTCACTGCTAGTGTCTCCGTCACGGGAAAGGATCCTAAAGTAAGGGCAGGTGCCGTGGACATTGTCAGGTAAATATCTTTGAACTCTTATTTAAAAAGGTCCATTCATTTGACAAAAGCATTTCCAATGCGTGAATAATTTTAGGCACTGGCAAGAATTAGGTTATTTAATCATCTACATAACTGGAAGGCCAGATATGCAGCAGCATAAAGTCGTCTCTTGGCTCTCGCAACACAACTTCCCACACGGTCTCGTATCTTTTGCAGACGGCCTGTCGACAGATCCTCTGGCGCATAAAGCTGCTTACCTCAAAAACTTAGTACAGGTACAATACGGAAATACGACGAATAAAACTCTTAATTTTCATTCGACTAAAATCCTGCGACTCTGCCAATTCAGGAGCACGGCGTAATAATCCACCACGCCTACGGCAGCAACAAGGACATAAGCGTGTACACGTCCATCAACCTGCAGCCGAGCCAGATCTTCATAGTGGGCAAGGTGCCGCGTAAGAACCAGGCGCTGGCCACGGTCCTGTACGAGGGCTACGCCGCTCACCTGGCGATGTTGCAGGCGCACGGAGGCTCAAGACCCGCGCAGGGCAACGCAAGGATGGTCATCCCCAGGGGCCAGTTTGGCTTGCCTGGACAGAACGCCTCGCTTCGACGGAGAAGGTGAGCTCTCTCAAGCTTTACGCTCGTAACTCTTTCTCTACTCTATACTATATACTTTATTGCGCCTCTAAAGCTCTGGATTTTATCTCTCTTCTCGTCTGTATTCGCTTTTTTGTTCCGTGTGAAGTACGTGAAATATGCAGTAATTGTGCAGCCGCGATATATATTTTTCCGTTTTTTTTTTCTCGTCATTCGTTGACGGTTACTTTCGCTGTCCTTTGCCAGTACAGTTCGAGGTTTTTCCAAGTGCAACCAGCAATTCAGCAATTTCCGTGAGCGTAGAAAGTGATTCTCGTTAAAGTTTCTGTTAGTCTAGAATTTTTTTTTCTTTGTAACAAATTTTTACTCAATGAGAATCACTTTCTGTGAAATATCAGATCTACTGACTACTTAATTTTCTAAATGTCCGTAGGGCTCGAAGAGAAAAGTTTTTCTAGGCAAAAGTTTGTAGCGATTTTTTTTATTAGTAAACGTAGGATCATTTAGTCACATCTAGACATACTTAGAACTGTTAAATGACTTGAAAAAGTTCTATAGAAACAGCAACTGTGGACGGGCGAACGCTTAAAAGAGTAGAAGAGTGCTTAGTCGCACGATTTGATTTGACGATAAAGACAAGTTTCGCCAGTCCTCCAGTCTGCTGAACAAAGATTATAAAAATTAGTGGAGAACCGTTGAAGTGTGATAAAATTGCTAGTGTGTGCGAGTGCGAATACGAGCCTCGGCTCTGTTCCAGTAACGACACAGCGGTCAACTCGCCGGCGCGCAGCAGTGTGTACTTAAAAGGAAAGTCTACCTTAGTCACATCTAACACACGCCTATTATCTACGTACAATTAACTTACTCACATTGGTAACTATTTTCGTCTTTCTCCTTCTATCTTTGCTATTTTTCCCCGAGTTGAATGTGACAAGCATAGGTAGATAGATTGTCTCACGAGTTCTGTTACTGTTTTGTTTCAACATTCATGAAAGCTGATTGATTACTTCACACTTCGTGATTTGTTTACGTAGGCTTGAAACGGTGCAGTTTAGTATTTGACCAAACATTTTAACTTAGTTTACGTAAGATTTGAAAGCCTGAACATTATTATAATTTGGTGAATGCCGCTAATTAATAAATCACGCTTTAATCAAAGTAACCAAGAGCTAAATAACTCGTAACACAAAGCATGAGGATTAAAATTCAAACCAGACGGTTTAAAAGTTTACTTCTAACTCAAAGAAAAAGGAAACTCTGCATGCGAGATAATTAAGAAACATTTGCCAAATTAATAATCTTGGGATTTTCACGGGAATCTCGACGAGTCGCCGACGGCAAAGACTATAAAGCACACTGGTGTGAGACAGTCTCTATCTGTCCCCTGAAACGCTTTGAACGATAGAAACACCCACTGCCTAATGTAATCGTGTAAATATATATTTATATAAATTGTTATGTTTATGGATAATGAATGAGGCCAGTCAATTGAGAAAGATGCTAGTTGGTGCACGGAATCAGTCGCGGCTTACGAGCTTCTTAAATTGCAGGTACCGGCTGTGAGGATTTATCGCGTTCAGCCAGCGAAATAGATTATAAAAAAAGCTCTGAGAGGCAGAGAGAAGTGTCTACTGCTACCACTACCGCCTACCGTCATCGCAAAACGCTCTCTTAACTCACTAAACTTTGTAGTGCAGCTAAGCAAATAAATGATATAGCAAAAGACTAAATTATATGTCCAGGATTTGTGGTCGATCGGGCCGCAAACGAATCAGTTTTTCTTTAAGTTCCTGGAACGAAATCTGGTCTTACTTTAATGACCAAGGTAAATTGGGACACCGGCCATCGTCCCCCAAAGTTCGTGTCTTTGCTCTAATAAATGTTTCTGTGTATAGATCAAATATTCCAGAGCTGTCTTTCCACCAAAATTCACGGTTGGCAAGCTTTCTCTTAAGAGGAGACTTTGATTTTGACTTACTTAACGAGATGTGAAGACGTAGATCGTTCCATGCTTTTCAGTTTTATTTAGACATTTTTAAAAATGTTTCTCGCGGCGTGTTCTTCTATAGATAAAAGCAAACAACAGTGCAAAGCGGTACGTTTAAAAACGGTAAAAATAAATTGAAAGATTTGGAAATTTGTATTTGATTAATTACAGATATATTAACTTCTAACAGATTGTTATTTCAATTTGCATACATCCTGAAATTAACATTTAGCATTTTTTAATTCGTTTGAGAGTAATTAATTTTCATCGCTTAGTATTCGCTCAGTCACTTCAAATAATAATTAAAAAAACCTTTTGTTTTGTTAAAGGATCAAAGGATTTATTTAGTACTAAATACGAGACATATATAAACTAAACTTTAAGAAAGTAATACTCATTAGCTTTTTCATTCTCATAAATTTAAAATATTCAAAATTTCCTCTTAAAAATAGAGTACAAATCAATGAATATGCCGATAGCACAGCCACTTGCACAAGAATTTTTTTCAAGGTGCTAAAGTTTGGTGGCAGGTCGAGTCGAGTCACTGCTTGTTACATACAAAATAAATACGACAGCACGAAAAAAAAACATATAGAGCTTCTAATTATTTGTCTGTTTATATATACGTTATATATTACATATACGTTGCACGATGATAGATGTGAATGCTGTCTTGTGAATATATATTATAATATACCAGAACTCACGGACATACGGTACAAAAAATTAATAATGAAAAAAAAGGAACCAACTGATGCTTTTTATTCAGAATGATCATCACGACTTAGTGAAATTTCAAGTAATTTAGAGAAATTAGAGAGTGACAAATTAGTTTCCCCTAGAAGTTAATCGGTTTAATTGTAATGCGTTTATATACGTTACAAGTATTTACAGTATTTACAGTTTGTGGTCGATCGTTATTATAAAAGTATTGGACACTTTGCAAGAGTTGTATTGTGTCATTTAATTTATGAAAGTAAAGTTAATAATAGCTGGGCGATACATCAAAGAAGTATATCGCATCATATACTTGGATTATCGCACTTTTAGCGCTCTCTTACATTTTTTAGTCAATCCAATTAATTTTTTGAGATTACCCAAACGCAATATTCCTTGTATAACGAACGAATTCTTATACAGTAATGAGTGACTGCGTTTGGCTGAATAAAAATTATTTTCCAAAGATGTCACCTTTTTACTGTACAGGATATTCGTTAATTTTGACGTAGTACTTAGTAATATATTCAAACATTTCAAAATTTATTTGGTACAAATATATTCATAATCCTAATAATTCATCTGCAAACAGGTACATTTACCTCGCCGCTCTTCATTCAACAGCTTTATCAAACTCACTTTTTGCATTGTGTCTGTGGAAATGTCGATTTTATATGCTTTACAGATACGCAGCCTACAAACCTCTGCTTTCTTCATCGAGCTACATAGTACATAATCTATAACCATCATAATTCTACTCTTTATTGCTTTCATCTTAGCCGCATACATTACTTACGCTATTTCAGATTCGACCTATAGATTTTCAATCATTATAGTCTTTACTATATACTGATTTAATAATGTTGGAAATACTGATTAGAAATACGAAACTTGATGCAAAACTGTAACGTTACACTCTTGGCGGTATTTCTAACATTCATTTTAATATTTTCTGAATACATACAGAAATTACACAATACAAACATACAATGATTGTTTATAGTGATTGTCTGCTTTAAAATCTAATTGTGATATTATGAAAATTACTTAAATGGATAAATGAAGATTACTGTTTTTACATTCAAATATTAATGTTTCAAGTGAAGGGCACTGCTGCTTGTTGTATATGCCGCACCACTGTGGAAAAAAACGTGATAACTTTTTATAAAAGTCTTTTTAATCTGCATTTTTTAATCAAAATTTGAATGTGAATATTCAATCTCTACATATATATTTCTAAATAAACAAAAGCAAATTAATTCTTATATTAATATATACTTATATTAATATATTAATACTCTTAAATTAATTCTTATATTAAACTGTATGTTACATCTAGGAAATCAGAGTGTCTCATGAGTTCACTAACCCTAGCTTATTACTCACGAACGCAAGAGAACGTGCAATCGTGGTGATTAAATTTTGATCTCATTTTAAGGATAACAAACTCATTTTCTGACGCTCATAAGACTGTAGAGAATTTTTATTTGGGTGTTTGTAAAAAAAGTGTTAGTGTAACAGTTTAGGAGCTTCTAGGTTTAGAACTAACAACCGTAGGTGAAGAGTATAAGCTAGGGTTACTCTCGTGCAACAAATTATTGACTGATTGAAGTGCACGTCAATTAAAATAGCGAAAAGAATCATTCAATACATATAGACTCAAGTATATACATGCTTACTCGAGCCTACTGCAATCGACGCAGCCAGAGCTTCGTAAACACTAAAAAAACTGGCCGCCGACAGCAGTACGCTCGAGTAAGCGTTGTAGCCGTGAGAGTTTGACGTACACCCTTAGGAGAACATGCGTGTGTCTTAGAGGGCCTTTGGGAGCAAGAAGTCCGCCGCGTCCCCTCGTCGAGTATCCCGGACTAACCAGTGCTTACGGTTTTAGGTCGGCGAAACGGGCGATCTCGCAGCCCGCCGAGAGCAAGCCAACGAGTCCTCTGGAGCGAAGTACGAGCGTCGGGCCTCCCTCCTCGCCGCAGCAGCAGCAGCAGCAGCAGTCGCCAGCCAAGTCCGCCGCCCCGGACAAATTATGACGATTCGCACGCTGTCGCTCGTTATTCGAGCCACGGCGGTAGAACACGTAATTTGCAAAAAGAGAAAAGGAAAAAAACGCTCTCTCTCTCTCTTCCTTCGCTGTTCACTCAGCCGATCCGAGGCCCGGCCGGCCGAGGATCAACTTTATTCTAAAGAACTAAATCAAGCGAACTGTAGGAACTTTTGTAAGAACCTATGAATACTCTAAGGGTATACATATATAAATATCGTAGCTGCGCTCTGAACACGCGTCAATAAGGTGCATTAAGATTAAACGGGGAGGAAGCTCCGTGCTGCAAGAATGATTTGATAGTTAGACGAGAATGCAGCTCCGATCAAAGTTTATTTTTTATACGTAAACTAATGTGTTTCGTTACGTAAATGAAGTGCACGGCGCCTCGATTGCGTCCCGTCGCGGCGAGGCAATCGAGGCGCGCGGTGATATATATAAAATTAGCATTCCTGACGATCATTCTTGTGACACTTTCGACGACGATAAAAGAGCCAAATACTAATTTGCAAAAAGCTCTGATAAATAAAATGACAGATGCCATAATTCTAGCTCTTAAGGTGTAAGTACTTGTTAAAACTGTTACCTGAGATGAACAAACAAAAATAAGCTCCCCCCAATTATTGTTGCTAAGATACGAAGATATTAATTACGTAAGAATATACTGTCTGATGCGTATATACATAGATAACTTCGATAAAGAAATTGTACTTCGTGTCTCGCTGCGGCATAAAACGTGATATGTTTAGCTTCATCGGTGGTGTTACGCGATCTCTCTAAAATATACAGATGCATATGCAATATACGTTTCTTCTCCTTTTTTTTTGGGCGAACAGACGTGTGCACGTACTTGTACGTACATGAAAAATATACGTAACGCTATTTTAACGACGGGTATATTATATAGGGAATTTATGCGGTGCTAATTTGCAAATGTTGGTCATATCGAACAGAGGCGTTCAATCAGTTCTGTATTTCATATATTTCAGGCGCATTGCCGTTGGAGTACGCAGATACCTTTGGCAAGCTCATTTTTTTCATAGTACTCGTAAAATCCGATTGTAAAGAGGTGTTTGATATCGAGTTGTAATATTTAATAATAAAAAAAAAAGGATTTATCTGTATTTTCTGATACTGTTGGTACAAAAAGTATATAATCTCGTTATTTAAGACAGGACTATATACGCGCATGCCATATATACTGTAAAAATGTAAAATTCCACGAGCTGCAATCGTTGTAAAATTCAAAATCCGCTGTTTAATATTAACAAACGAGATTGCAGAAGACACTGCGCGCTTCAACCTTGTAATCGTACGCGAAGCAAACTTAATCAATGGGATAAAAAAGCAGAGACGATGTGTATTAAAAGAAGTTCAAATAGGTGTAAATTATAAATGTTGTACTAGGTTTATTTTAATTTGTAGTATTTAACCGTTAGTGTATATGATAATCCATCCATTTCTAATGGATTTTTTATTCCATATAGCTAGTAAACCGCTGTTCGATTTAATTCATGTAAGAAGTACAAGAGAAAAACCGAGCTGTTCAGCTGGCTCAACTCGAGAGTCGAAATTACTCGAAAGGCGAGGAGGACGTAATCGCGGGTTTGAACCGCGTGACATTCGCCCGGTAAACACGCGATTCGTCGGGGTAACAACATTATTACGACTATGCATAATTGACTATTTGTATCGTTGTAATAAGAAGCGAGAGTAGTTCACTACTATTATAAAGAATACCGAAACGATATAGTTCCGTATATACCTGCATATATGTATGAAAAAAATATCCCACAGATATACGTAAGCGACTGCAAAGAATATTTTAATTATGCAAATAGGTCTTATTATCGTGAAGATTTGTGGGAAAAGTAATAATATTTTTATTAGTGACTACTTAATACGAGATGTAATATAACTGTTAAGTGAAGAATTCATTGTTTTATATTTTACTGTTCTTGTTAGCTCATCTTACGCATTTGACAAATTGCTAAATTGAATGTATTCTTTTTATTGAGAACTGTTGACAACTCCTGTTAAAACATTTATGTGCGAGTGGTGTATGTGTATATTGAATTATCAATCTTTGAAAATAAAGCTAAATAATTAAATTTTGAC
The DNA here is from genome assembly GCA_035047165.1 of Ormyrus rosae. NCBI lineage: Eukaryota > Metazoa > Arthropoda > Insecta > Hymenoptera > Ormyridae > Ormyrus > Ormyrus rosae. The sequence continues at coordinate 564,344 of JAWWML010000031.1, read as the reverse complement.
TTTTGATTTTATATATGACCTTAAATTTTTCCCGTAAATTAGTCAATACATTATTTTTCAAAGTTAAAAAAAATCCATAATAACGAGATCATGTTTTTAAAATTCAAACTTTTAAAAAATTGTGACTTAATAAGTTCTTTAAATCGAACTCTCGATCGAATGTTGTAACGTACATTACATTAAGTTTCAATAATCTCGATATTTAAAAATGTTAGTTTTTTAAATCTTCAAAACAATTAAAAGTCTGTTCGCTTCAACGCTGTGAATGAAACGAGAAAAACGGACATACGTAAAAAAATGCGTCTTCCTATATACCTATTATTAAATATCTGGTCGCTCACTCGCTATGTACGCGTTTTTGCACATGTATATAACTGCGCAGTTACCGTTGAATCGAACACACCTGTTGTTTTGAGAGAAATATATATATATACATATAATACTTGCAGTAAACAAAAAAGTTTGCATTTTAAAATCACATGAAACATGTCTGAAATAAGACTTAAAAATGAAAACGATCATGTTGTGAATAAAGTAGGATATGATTTATCGAAATTTCAAGAGATTTTAAGAAAGGTTAGGATGTTAAGCGATTTTGAGAATATTTTGCCAAGATTTTTTGTATTTAATAATCATTAGTAAAGGAATTTTATTGTGCATAATTTTTAAGTTTTATTCAAACATTTTTATAGAATTGTCAACAACGAATGCGAGAAAGGCGAGGCCAGTTGTTTAATAAAGGGAGGTCTGGCTTACTTTCTGCTGAGGATGTGCAGGAAACCTTAATTGAAATAGTAAGACAAGAATTTAACAATTTGGCTACTTCGGAAAAGTCTGACACTAACTTTAGTACACAAACAATAATTAATAGACCATCTAATCAAGAAGAAGCTTTACAAGAAGAGAGTGATATTCTTGCAGAGCAAGGTTTATTATTTTTAGTTTTCTATTGCATGTAAATTTTGCTATTTTATTTTCAAAAAATAAAATTGCTTGTAATTCATCATATTTTTATAAATAAAAATTTCAGTGCTTTTTGTATTTTAAATAATCTAATTTAAATTCTTACAACTTGATATATTTACAGAACAATGGATAATGGAGGAATATGAAAGACTGAAAAGTTGCGAAGAACAGATGTTCGATATGCTTGAAGATGAAGTTAGTTGTCCTATGTGCCACAGATCATTTCTCGAAGAAATTCCAGACTTTATATCCTGCAACTATTGTGGTTTAAAAATCCGAACTGAAATTAGTCTTAGAAAATTTAAATATAATTTAGAGATGTATGTAAATATGCATTCAGAAAGTTGTCTTAAAGTTCCTAGTTTTTCTTTAGTATCTGATGGTACTGACACGTCATTGAGTATGTCATGCACCGCTTGTTCAAATTTTTATTTAATTCGAACAGTAGAAAAGTATTAAATTGTTCAACTTGCTGTGCTAAATGTATACAATAAATTTACAAAAAATAATGAGTACAAAAACTTCATAGAAAGCTATTTAAATTTATAAAAAACAACAAAATGCAGATTAATATTTTGTAATCTAATTTTTGTTCTTTATGTTAACTTCTTTTGACTAGAGTAAATGATGCCTATCTGTGATAGAGTAATTTTAAATTGAACATACTGTAATGTTTAAAATTTCTGCAGGCAGATGAATTACAAAAAAATCATGAATTATTGTTATGTAACATATTTTTTGAAGAATATTATCAATTTATTAATCAATTGTCATAAAAATTAATTTTATTATCATTTTAAATTATATCTAATCTTAGTTTAATAAATTATGTATATTTTTATATTTTTCTGTAAACGAATATAAATTACTTAATCATAAACTGTTATTTTGATACAACTTTAAAAAAGTAATATTGATGTGCAAACAATTATTTGTAAATCAATTGTTGTTTTATAATAAAAAACCTTTGATTCAAACTACATTTTTATTTTGTCTTTTACTTCCTACTTTAAATATATCTTAAATTAGAGTAATTGAATATTAATAAAGTTTTAATTGATAAAAAAAATTTTTGAATTTAAACATTTTTGAAATATATCGTATCGAAAATCGAAATTAAAATAAGTAGGTTAGGTTAGGAATTGGAATCTTGGCATAGTATATATATATATATATATTGTGGTGCGCGTTCTATTCCTCGTTATGGATAACAATTCAATGGCCAATCCATTATTACAATAGTACGCGCGCTTTTTTTGTTGACTATACGCTATACGTGTAAATATCGTGTTAAGCAACTAAATTTTTTGGGTAAAATTTTGATTCAATTTAAAATGATGACTAATAGGCTCCTTAGCCCTACTAATACTATGAAACAAAAAAATCTTAATGCAGCTAGAAAAATTAAAAATGGGTCTCCAAAAATCCAAGAAGTTCTTAGAGAGGTTAGACAAAATTTTCAATGACTTTGAAAAAATTTAAAATTATCTCTATTTCCAATTAAATATATTTTTTAATCTTATTAATATTTAGAGATGTCGTCAACGAATGCATGAAAAACGAAATGAACTTTTTATGAAAAGAAGATTTGGTTTAACAAATTATTCAGAAGAAGTAAAAAATGCTTTGAAAGATATTGTGCATGAAGAATTTGATAATGTAGCATCTATGGAATGGAATCAACCTTTTCATCCAAATCTAATTACACAATCTTCAAATCAAGATGAAGATCTTGCTTTAGAAAATGAAACCTATGAAATAGTAGAAATGATGGAAGGTATAGTTAAAAATCTATTGCACTTTTTATTTATATAATTTTTTTTTGCTTTATAAATAATGTCATTATTACTTTGAAAATGAACATAGTTTTTCATAAAAATTGTTATCTTTTAGAGCAATGGATTTTGGAAGAATATCAAAGAATGTTATGGGAACAAAAACAAATATTGTCAATGTGTGTTGAAGAAGTGATATGTCCAATATGCCTAAAGAATTCCCTTCGAGAAATTCAAAACTTTGTTGAATGTGACTGTGGCCTTAAATTACCAGTTACATGTGGTTTACAAGGATTAAAACAAAATATTCAAGAGCAAGTTAATACTCATTCTGCAGCATGTTTAGATACTCCAAAATTTTCAATTTTTCAAGATGGAAATGATATTTCCTTATGTTTTTCCTGTACCTCTTGTGATATCTTTGCTCTCGTTTAAAATTATATCTTCACTTTTTTTTTTGACAAGAACCAAATTAGAATAGTATTTATGCAAAAGTGATATTTTTTAAAGACTATTTTTATGGTGATCTGTGTTCTCAAAGTATTTAATGGTTTGCACTAAAGTAAATATTTTCTTACAATAAGAGCATTAGAATAGATTTTTGTATTTACCTTTTTGGTAAAGAATTTGGTAAATTTTTGTATAGTTCCTAAATATTATTACTTCGTTGATATCTAAAAAGTATAGTACAAACAAAGTAAGGTTTATTGTGTTGAAATATTGTGTAATGTATGTAAGAAGCAATGTTTAAGTTATTAGTTATAGATTCATACAATTTTTTGTAAAATAAAATAAATATTTTTTCTACCTAATAATTATTAATTAAAATTTAATTAATAATTTTACTTATTTTATTAATATTCTTATCCATACGTTTTACAAAAAAACTTCAAATAATAATAATCTTTTTCCATAGTTAACCTTGAAATAAAGTTATTCTCTAAAATACAAGGAAGCTTTCTACATTGCATGGTCAATATTATTGAAATTTAATCAGTGCTGCTTCATTCGAGTTATTCGCGGAATTACGTCGTTTCCTCGTTTCCTTTCCAATTTAGAAGTGTACAGTTTTTATATTCTGAAAGACATTCAGTATTATTTGTTCTTTAATTAAAAAATAAATAAAGTTAACAATGTCAACTGCAGCATTAGCAAAAAAGAGTGTAAAAGCTCGACTTTGTAATAAGAAAAACGACTTGGTCAAATTGCGGGAAGATTTAAGACAGGTTAGAATATAAAAGAAGTATTTAATTTAACATTTCTTGAGTTAAGAGTTAACGTAAAAATGATAAATGAAAACATTTTATATCAAATAATTAAATTATGTTCATTTTTCTGCAGAGATGTAAGCTAAGAATGCGTGAGCAACGCGAAGAGTTACTTAACCAAAGAAGATTTGGAGTATCTTCTTTTGATGAAGTGCAAAACAAACTTAAAGCAATATTTCATGCTGAATTAAATGAGTTAGCAACTACTGAGGATTATGAAGTCCCTGAGGGAACAGCTGATCTTGTAAAAAAGCTTATTGATAATGATGATTCTATTGAACCCTTAACTGAAGAAGGTACTATTTGTGTATTGATATTCATGAAAAATGAAATCAAATTTCTTTTTCAGTAATTTAATTAAATTAATTAATATTTTTTTGTCTATTTTAGAAAAAGTGATTGTCGAAGAATTTCATAAATTCAAAGAAGAAGGTGCATCAACGTTTTTGAAAGAAAATGAAAGTTGAAAAGTTTTTTTTGTTATTTATACAAAAGAGATTTTTCAAGAAATCAGTCATTTCACAACTTCTTCACTCGTCTTGTGAGAATCTCCTAGATTATACGTACCTGTTGTGTTATTAATAATAACTCAAGATAATTTAAGTTTCACCTGATCTCAGTAAAGTGTTAGATCATCTTAAATAAAATTAGCTAAAATTTAAAAATTAATAATCGTAAAGATTTTGATTTGTGATAAAAATGATTAAAGCTGTGAACTAAAAATATTGTAAAGTAGTAGCTTATAATTTTTATAAAAATAACATTTAAGTTAATTAGTACATTCATGATCTATAAAAGGTTAAAATTAATGTAACTAGTAAGAATTTAGGCTGTTAAAACTGGTTTATTTGATACATTTATATTGTTTATTACGTAATTGTTTAGTAAATAATGATAAAACATGGTACAATTACAAAATTTAATTTTAATATCTATTTTTGAAAATGGCTAAATAAAAGTTATTTTTGATTTATATATACGTGCATGTAAATGTAAATTTAAATAAAAACATAATTATTGAAAGTACTTATAACATTATCGCTTATTTATTATCATTCACCAGTAAAAAAAAGATTTAATATATTGCATTTCTCAAATATATTTGTCTATTATTTTTTACACTTATACATTGTTATAAAATATGTTTCGTTTATGGAAACTCGATTAAATTGTAATGAATTTGAAAGGTTTTTAAAAAAATAGTCACAAACTAGTTTTTTAAATCAAGCTTTTTTTATATTCATTAACAATGACACATTTGGTGATGTACAAAAATTCTTTAAAGTTAATACTCTATCTAAAACTTGGACTGTAATAAGTGTTTTCTTTTTACATTATCACATGAAATTTTGTAATAAAAATCTCGCATTACATAACATTGTCGATTTAACGTATGTATAATTTGTGAGTAGAATGCGTAATAACAAGTTTTATTGGAGTTCTTTATTTTTCTGTAAATATTTTTTCTCCACTCAGGCACACTTCTAAGATTTTTCCCATTTTGAACCCGCAAATACAAATAATCTCTAAAATGGATTCCAGCAAAAAGAAGTTAGAATCTATACTATTTTATAATTCATAATAAACTAAACTTCAATTATAATAATAAAAAGTAGTATAGATCGCTTCATAAAAGTTTTTTCGCATACACCATGCCTCTCATAACATAGTAACAATTTATCTAAGTAACATTTGCAAAACTTACGCCTCCACCATGTTGTAAAATCTTCAATGCCTTTTAAGAAACTGTAAGATTATTGATTTCGTCAAACTAAATAAAATTATTTTCGTAACTTTTTCCACATAAATTGGCTTATATTTTTCTCCACTTGCACTTCGTTTTATGTATCTTCATTACTTCGCTAATAAATTTATGAACGTACATTAAATTTAAATAAAATTAGTTTTAATTATCTAAAAGCTTGTTTTCTAAAGAAATTTTGTGCCTCCAATTTATTTATTCGAGAATGAATTGTCAAATCTGAAGATTTTAATTAGAACGTGGAATGATTTTTACTAGTACTTTATTTATAATTGATTTAAAAAGTTAGGCAAGTGCTGGGCAGAATGCATGCTAATGAAGTATTTTGAAATTGAGTTCTGGTCATGTATACATTTTTATTGTGCGAATAAATATAAAGATAATTTTCTTTATACACGAAACTGCAGAATCTTGATTGATTAGTAGTTTTGACGTTTAAAAAAGTATTTAAAGTCTTAATTTGTTATTGTTCAAGTGCTCTTAGTTTTCCTATACCAGAAAAAAATCTTTGAAGTATTTTACTGTAAACAAACTAGTGAAACCTAAAAACTTGTTTTCTTTTTAAACTGAAAACTGACATTGAAGTAAACGCGACATGAATCTTAGAAGTAAACTTATAACTACTAAAAAAAATATATTTATATATACGTATATATTCATTTTTTACACGCGCTTTCGTCTTTTTCATACAAAAAAGCCTTCAACTATAAATTTTCTCTCATTTCGCAGTATTAATTTCTTAGTATTTAACATTAAATTAGCCAATATCTAAGAAATTGCACTTTTGTTGTATCCACTGGAGTTTATGCACTCACAGAAGCAAAAACTTTATTATATCTAGCGCGTAAGAAGACTTTAATGTTCTCTGTACAAATTGTAATTCCCTGTAATTATATATAATCTGCGGTAACTGTTTTTCTTGCTTGCAAGTTTCATATCGAACTTGAGTGAATCCGCATGAAAAACGAATTCTCACTTATTTTATAATGTACACGATAATTAAATCGATCACTGCATTGACTTTTGCTGTTCACTTTCATTGACGGCTGCGAGCGCCTCTTCTGGTAGGCGCGATGGATCATTAAGAATATCAGTGGCTGTACACAGATACCTCAATGAATTCAGAACAGCTACAACAAATAATGCAACTGAATTAGATTAGTTGATCTTATAATTATCAAGAAGTTGAGGTGTCTAAGAGGTACAATATATTATTTTAGCTCTGTACAATGATAATATAATAGGATGATGCTAAAAGAAAAAAATAGATTTCATGTACCTGGCCTGAGATCAACCAATGAACAATGCTGTTCCACCCATAGTATTGTTGTTCTACATAAATCTTCTACACTAGCAGTAGAAACGGCAGAATTAAATGACACCATTAAAGACTCCAATAATACGCTGAACTATATAGAACGTCAAGAAATATGTTTGTTAAATTAAAAATGTTTTTACTCTATTGTGAAAGATAACGGGAAAAAGATCGCTTACGAGCCAAAATTTCCAATTGTCTCTTGTCCGCGTCCTAACATATTCATCAAACATTTCTTTCATTTTATTTGTCCTTTGTCTTGAAACTGGAGCTCCAGTAGCAGGTAATAAAGATTGACAATTACTGAAATATTAACAGATTTTTAACAAAATAAATTTAATTGCAAGATTATCCTGATAATCTATATTATCTTAAAGTATACCTTATAGCTGCATTTAGTGTTTCAATTTGTCCCCTTAATTTGTCCATCTCATCTGTTAACTGCTGTCTTTCTGTGCGCAACTGTCGTATATAATCTGCGCCTTTTTGTAATAACGCTGCTTTGCTCATTTTTGAATTCGGATTTTGATTGACATGAGGTAACAGATTAAACAATAAGTCAAATCCATTTTTGATGTTATATCGACGCTTTTGTTCAGCATGAATGTGACCAACTCGGCGCTGCTCTTTATACTGTCCCCTTTCTGGATCTCCCTTGATGTAACCCCTGTTCGGAGATAAAGGACTGCCAATGCTCATAGGACTGTGTAAGGGACTCAGACTGAGACCTTGTGGACTGTGCGCGTTCGAACCGTCTTTTGGCGAATTCGGATTACTACTTTGTGACTGATGCGCTATTTGAGTACCTGAGCTCAGGAGCAATTGTTGGCTAGAACCTGACTGTTGCAGCGACTGTAAAGGCAATAAAGGCGTTAAAAAGCCAAATATTGACTTTAATAGGATTAAAACAGTCAACAAAATAATAAAAAAAAATTAGCTCTATATTAGCACATCGACTTTTTACCTGTTGCTGGACTTGATTTTGTACATTAGTTGCAGTGTGCATTGTCTGCACTGTGACGGGAGTGGTGATGTGATGAGTGGTACTAGTAACCTGTGCACCGGATGATAACGTCGAAGGCAGCATCGGCAGGATATGTTTGACGCCTACAACCGACTGAGTAGTAACTTTGTCGGGTCCAGCGCTCACAGTATACAGATTCGACGTATCTACGAACAAATAAGAAACAAATGAACATGCGCAATTAACACAATCGACACCTGACATGGTACAAATGAATGATAAAATATTTTTGCTATAGACTACTCTTACTGTTTGTGAGGAGCTGGGCAAGAAGAACATTATTGTTTAAGTTGAGTGCTGGATCACTAACTGCTGAGACCAGCGGGGGCGGATGCATTCTGGGTGCTGTCAACGAGGAACTACTCCGAGATCTGCTTCTTGCTTTCATTTGATACTGCAAGTAGAAAGAATTTATACTAAAACCGTCAGTAAAAAATAGTAATATTCTTTCGTTAAATTTATTAGAAGAGGATACAATAGCAAACAATCTTATATAATTGATTAAAAAACCTTTACACAATTATTTGAAAAGCAGAACTGAAAATTATATTTAACTAATCTAAAAATCGAAGAAATTAAAGAAAAAATCTACTTTTGGCACTGCGAAGATCTCCTCCTTATTCTCGACAGGTGCGGCGGCGGGCCGCGGCAGCAGTTTGGTCGGGTGGAGAGCTGGCGCTGTGAGATCGATGCCCGACGGCTTGCACTGCAGGAGTACGTGCGGCTGCACCGGCTGCTGGGCCGTCACTGCGACCACCGGCTGCGCTGGCAATGCCTGCAGGCAGCAGTATAAAGACTGAATTATATTAAAAGCGAACTGAAGGATAGTTTAGGCGCACGTAATTTTTCTTGGCCGAGCTTGAATACTTCCTGCGTCTTCTAAGCTTGTATCGATAAGTATAAATAAGAGCCGCTAGCCGGCGTGTCAGTTGGCGAACGCGCTGGTTGAGATTTTGTACCGAGTTTTCGTCTAAGACTTTTCAGCATTAATTGAAGCAGTTTATAACTATGCAGAGATTTATTTTGGAACAGTGCTTATTCATGTTATGGAATTTTCGTTTGAAAACATTGATTTGAATATAATTTTACTTTTCCATGAAAATAAATAATCCTATAATTTATCATTTTTAATTGGAATATAAAGTTAATTGAATTAATTACATTTACTCTGAAATGTTTAATAAAAATTTGTAAATATTTCTAGGCAGTTAAGTAATATCAAAAACTGATATCGCATGATTGCGATATTCGTCGCAAACAGAGTTTTAAAGTTCAGGGTCTTGGAAAAACAGCGATTTATCAAGAGGTAAGCTCAGTCTGTTTTACATTTTAATCAAATGTTTTTTTAAAGCTTTCAAACTTAATTCAATATTAAAACGTAAATTTTTTCAGAACAAATTTTTGCTTATTTGAATCTGTCTGTAAATAAGAAAGTATAAAAGATATTTCATCGTCCATTACCTTGATATTATTACTAGTAAACTTGCAATGCTGTGGATCAAACTGCGCTGGTGGCGGTGGGAATTTGTAGCCTTGGTTTGGCAATTTATTGTAAAGCTTAGGCGCCGCATTCGTCTTCAGGTGCTTTTGGACTGGTTGAGTCGGCTGCTGCTGCGCCACCTCAGTGGACACAAAATTTTGCTGTTGCTGACTGAGCAAAGCTTGAACACTTTGACTCGTTTGGTCAGACAAAGCTAACTGTAGCTGTCCAGTGGCAGCCGAAAGAACCGAGCTCGGCATTCCTAAGCTGTAATCCCGCTGCTGATTTTGATAGGTTAAGTGTTGCTGTTGTTGCTGCACCGCCGCCGCAACCTGATATAGCTGCTGTTGCTGTTGCTGCTGCTGCTGCTGTTGTTGCTGCTGTTGTTGCTGTTGTACTAAGCGAGATGCACGTGCACCCGCTCTACTCTGTCGAGGCTGCTTTTCTCTGACAGGTGGAGCTGGCCTCTGCTGCTGCTGCTGCTGCTGCTGCTGCTGTTGCTGCATCTGCTGGTGTTCATAACTTTGCTGCAGCGAGTTGAAGTTCTCATTGACTCTGCAATTGAAAATCATTAGCACTCAAATCTCCAGATTTTCTTAAAAGTACAATTTAAACTTTAAACTTTAGACTCACACATTATTTCTGAATACAGACTCGGGCTGCTCCTGCGTGTAGATCTTGGCGGTGTACTGGAGGCTCTGCAATCCACCGGCGGGCTCCTCGGTCTGCATCGACTGAGGAGCGGCAGTGGGTTGCGGCCCAGCAGCGGCGGCGGCGAGGGACGAGGCGTCAGCCATGCCGCTCACCTGGTTCATCGGCCCCATGAGGTCCAGCTCCGGGTAGTTGCTGTTGAGCGACCCGCCGTGGAAGACGTCCTCCTCCGGCACGGGCGGCAACCGCGAGCTCAAGAACTCTGGAAGCAAAGCTTTAAACCAGGCCGTGCCTACATTCCTTTTTTTTTACGCCGTAAGCCGAGCTGCTGCGTCGTTCGTATATATGTACGTCTCTCTCGCGAGCACCGAGTTTACTACTGCCAGTGCGATTTCATTATTCATGAATTATTAAAATTCAAGTTTATTAATCCTTTGAAACGCGGAGCATTCTCTCTCAGACGAGCCAGCTTCTTTATTCGCGCTCTTTGTGCTTTAGATTCGTGCTCGCGCTCCTTGCCGAGAAATAAATCATTCGAGCGTTCCGCTAGTAATCGTAGAGAACGGCGGAGCAGCGGAGATTTACGGCAGGTTAAAAAATAATTGTGTCGTCATTTTTCCAAGAATCCTTTTAAATAATTACCTTGAAGAGGCTCCAGAGTGTCTATAAAGTCGTCCAGGTTTGGCTGCAGTGGTCCCAAACTCGGTTGAATGAAGTCAGCCAAACTGGCTCCTCGTGCTGCAAGGAATATAAGGGACAATTAGCCTTCGCGCCTCGGCAGCAGCTTCGCAAGCTCGGATTTCGTTAGCAAAGAGTTCCGCGAGATAAGTCACTCAGGTGAGAGCGCTGAAAAAGGGAGACTGAATCCGTAGCAAACATTTGACTCGTATTCAGTTCCCGTTTTCGCGCGAAGGAAGAATTGGTTAGAGTTGTTAAAGCAGGTGGACTGACCAATTTCTCGGGGATCGGGGAAATACAACGGCTGATTGGAACTGATCGTCGAGAAAAGCGTGTCAGTCATGAGTTCCATGTAATCCTCGTCAACCATCATGCTGTGCACACCGTCTCCACCTGTTGTGCCGCTCCCGCCGCTGAGCGCGCTTCCAGCTCCCATCCCGTACATCCCGGAGTTGGCCAATCCGCCGCCCCATTCCAGCGTGTCCATCGCCTCCAGCTGAAAATTATCGATCGATCGTAAAGCGAGCTGCGTTGCTTCGCGGAATGTAAAATCGAATGTTATCGGGTTCGAATTTGCGTTGCATTCGTCATTTAACGTGATAATTAAAGTTTATTCAAGGAGGTAAAGCTCGTTGGAAGAGGACGTATGCAAATGAGCTTCGGCCTTAGAATTTTCGACATTTATTATCGCGCGAGCGTTTGATACACTTAGCAATGCAAATCGCAACCTGCAACATAGACGGAGGAATAAAGAGCGCTCGTGCGTTACGTACCATATCGCTGCCATCTTTGTTCGTCCAACCGAGGATCTTGTTCCGGTAGAACATGCGCCATTTCTTGTACTCAGCCGTCACAGCCGCGAGTTTTCGCTTCCAGTATTTACCCTCCAAGACGACTGCCTGGTGGCAACGAGCAAAAAGGCGCCTGGTCAGTTTAGATTTTCAAACCTCGCAGCGTATATATATATTTGTACGCTTTTTCTTTCGTCGCTCGCTTGCTCGCGATATCTTTTGCAGTATCAGCAAGTGCGCGCATTATCAACGCTTTTGAAGTTATAAATGCCGCGAGAAACCGAGCAAAGTCCGGCGTTGGAAAAAAAGGCTCCGGTCGCTGATAAAGTCCTTTAATAAAATCGAATTCTCGGGAAATTTAAAAAAAAAAATAAAATAAAAAAAAACAACTAATCTTTCAGCGCGACTCGTTTTATTTACTCAGCGCTGTTTGCCTCTCGTTCGGCCAGTCGTGCGTTCTTACCTCGGGTTTATTATGCGTGTCCACGTCGAGCGGGGATGCGAATTGGCACACCAACGTGTTTTGCTTCAGGATAACTGAAAAAAGAAAATCAGAAGGAGCTATTTAGCATTCGGCAGTACAGACCCAAAGCCCCGATTATCGAATTAACCGCGCTTGCGTTCTCAATGCAAGCGGTGTCTATATATATACTAACGTGGCCATTAATCATCGGAGTCTGTCGCTTTTACACGGAGGGCTTATTAGCCGTGAACAAAGAGGAGATAAACCGGCGGGTTCGAACGCCTCCTACGTTCCCGGGAGGTGCTCGATTAAGGCGCCTAACTAACTACCCTCCAATCGGAGCTCGCGCTCGAAGGCGGCTGCGCTCGGGAGCGGCGTCCCGATGCCGACTTTGCGCCGACGCATTTTGTAAAGTAGCTGGGAAATTTTAGTGTTCTGCCCCTCGGGGCGGCCGTTTCATAAAACACCTAGGAGCCTATCTGCGAATTCAAATTGTTTTTTCGTACAGCGGTCGTGAAGATGGATTCTTTTCGTTTTATGAATGTTTAAACAGTTTAACAGGCGTTTACAGTGTTTTCTGAGATGAAAATACAGTAAAAAAAAAATCGTGAGCAGAGAGATTATATATAAAAAAAAAGTGTAAAAAAGAATTTTTTCTCTTGCAAGAAAAGCGAGCAAGTCAACACTGCGCCCTCTTATTTCAATTGAAATGAAGTTTCTTATCTTTAATTTCTTCTTGCTCGCAAGTAACGCAAGAAGTCAATCTGAACAAAGTGCATAATAAAAAAAAGAAAAAAAAACTCAAAGAACCAATGTAAATATATTTTATGAAACGGACCCCTGTGCTGCAGTCCTCGGTCTTAGTGGCCCCCGGAAGTCGAGCGCAAAGTCACGAGATCCGTATACGCGCGAGGGCTTCTCAAAATCTGCACCCTCGACAGGGACGGCCGGTCGAAAAAAGAAGACAGCCGCGGATGACGAAAGAGAACTGAGAACTCGGCGGAGAGGAGAGATCGAGGAAGGAGAAAAAAACAAGGTGTACAATAGCAAAAATCGAGCCGAACTGTCGCCACGGAGTTCCCAACGGAGCGTCGCGCGCCAAACTGACGAGGTGTCGGCCGTTAACAAGCCGCGTTTCAGCGATATCGCGGACGGACTTTCCTTAAGAGGAGCGAAAAGAGTCACGTTCGGGGGGGTGGGGACCCGCCAGGCGCCACGAGACGCTCGCGTGAATCGCGAGAGAGAGAGAGAGATCCGCTCTTGTTTGCTCCCGGCTGGTTTTATTAAATTTCGCGTTATCGCGACCGCCGCCGGTTGCAGAGAGAGACAGAGGGAGGGAGAGGCTTATACACTTTCGAGCGAGGCGAGGCGCCGATGAGGAATTGCACGCCGATTTTAAGGGAAGGACGCGGGACGGCGGGGGAGGCAAATGTATAGACGGCGGCCCGAATTTTATCGGGCGGAGAATATTGTGTAACGCCTCGTAAGTTTTCCATTCGAGTGTGATGCAAAAATTTTTTTACTTGTTTTGCAACCGAACGGGAGATTTTCCATGGACCGTTTTGCTGAGCTAGAGCGGATTGGGATTCGTTGGCGAACGTTTTTTTTTCTTTCTTTTTCTTTTGAAAGCGCGAGTTTCCGAGGTCTCCTTAGTTGCGTTTAATCAAAGCTTATTGGCTGATAATGGATTTTCGTGTTATCTTAATTTAATCAGGTGTAAATAGCGTATTTAAAACATAATATATCAAGTATTAAAACTTACTTTGACGAAATTTTAATGATTCGCGATTCAACGTGTGCTGTCAATCTCTGAAGTTTAAATTATTTTGATCTTAACAGACGTTTTAAGAATAATGAGAAGGCGAAAGCGTTATCTTCGCAAAGTCATTGTTCATTTTAGAACCATCAAGTTTTATAAAATCGAGAGTGTATCTTTATTTCAGCAGCAATACAAGTTAGTTGTTCTTGCTGCATTATTTTTAATTAGCTCATGTAATATATGTAATAACTGATTGCATCATTCTCTGTGTCATTGTCATCAATGTTACGCAATATTAAGAATTGCAATTAACAAATGAAGAATGCAAGTAAAGTAATGGAACAATCGTGAGCTGTTTACCAATTTAAAAAAGTAACAAAATGTAAAAAGAAAATGGTTCTTTAGACTGATAATGATATTTGACGTCTTTCGATAAAAAGGAACAGGAAAAAAAAAATTTGCAGTTTCTTGTTTACTGTCATTATTACATTTACTGCTCAAAGATCACTTCAACGCAAAGCGTTCTAAAATAAAAAAAAAGCACCCAAATGCTCAAAAGCGCTCATATTTACTAGCCGAACATTTGGCTAAAACGATAATTTCCGAAAAAGCTCCATTAAATTTCAGGTAAGATTTGCCAACGAATCCTCCGCTCGAAGAGAAAAGCGTCTAGACGCCCGGAGTAAAGTTCATTACCGATCCGGTCGCGCACCGGACGCTATCGCGCGCCTTCGACTGACGTGCTTCCGCAGCGGCAGCAGCAGCGAATGACCGCGCGAAAAACATAACGTTAAACGCGTGCAAAGAGTGAGAGAGAGACGGCGGTTATCTGCGCGGAGAATCGTGACGAAACGGACGGCTAACTCGAACTCACACTGCATGTGCCAGCATCGCCAGATGACGTTGTTCAGCCGAATTTTGTCCTTCCATCGCAGCCGGATGCCTTTGAAGCGATTCCACTTGGGCGACGTCAGCTTCTGTCTGGAGCAAATCCAAATATTTTCTTGTTAAACTGTTCTACATTACATATTTTTAGAGGGGGAGGAGGGACTTTGTTTTAGGATTTGTATTGACATTCATCGATATTTAACTTTGTCTGCTCTGTGGATAAGAGGTATATAGAAAGAGATATTTTCAAAGAAATTAATAATTCGTTCCAATCCATAATTGTTGCAAGATTAACAAACAATTGATTTGTTATGAAAAGTTGATAAGATTTACATAAAAATAATTATGAATTGTTGTTAAATTATTTTTTTTATAATGGAATGAGCGATGGAAGGAAATATACATGCAGAAAATGATGCTTTTATTGACTGTTTTTATGTAAGGCATTTCCGTGATTTTCCATAGAATCATTATTTCTTTTGATTAACTTATCAATATTGACAATACTTCGCTTGACCTATGTAATTTCTACTGTTTAATATTTATCACATTCTCATGTTCGATCGCTCATTACATAATTTTTAAATTTCACGATTAGCAAAGAAGTTTTAAGCTCTCTGTTCTAATTGTAGTATTTTTACAGATTAATTTTTCAAAGAAAGTATTAAGATAAAATGAATCTATTTTATGATTCGATGAAAAAACCGTTTATTCTATAAAAATAAATGATTTTTTTTACTTCTTTTTTCATTTGCACAGACGTTGATTACGTCGATAAAAAAGTAAATTATTTGAAGATAATCATTTCTAATAATTATCTTGGTTTTAAGAAATAGATTAAATCAGCTAATTTCAACTTCGACAGCTAAGATTTTGTATGCTTTGGATAAAAGATTTTCTGAATCTAAAAATTTTTGCGGAAGCTTTCCGCTGATTAGGAGTTCTTCATTGTTTATTATTATGATTAACAGAGAGAAAATGAAGTCTAATCTAGAAAAAATATGATTATAAAATGACTTCGCATTCTACATAAATACCACTAATTGTTGTTTACACAATTAACGATATAGATCTTTTATGACCAACTAAATATTTTTTACGAAAGTAAATTAAAAAAGCATTATTATAATAACAATTAATAGATCTTAATTTATAAGGGTATTTAAATGTACCCATTAATCTAAATGATATGCCATTATTTCACTGTATGTACATGGAAAACAGACGATCAAAAAACACTTAGGAAAACATTTGTGTTAAAATGATTTCGAGATAAAATGATGATCTCATTACATCAAATACAAACTACGCGATGCTATCGGAACTGATATTAGACACTATCAAAGTCAGCTTAAAATTTTCAACAGATTTATGTACACCGGGAAGAATGACACATTTTCTGTATAGTTTCGATTAGCTTATTGAAATCACAAAGGCAAAAGCTTCTCTCGGTTAATTTCCTTCCTACCTAATTCTATTTTAATACTGCATAATCGGATGCACTTGCACTTCAATCTCCGATAAAGTTCATAATCTACACGCATTAGAAAAAAGGCGCCCCTCGCGTAAAAATCCGAAAGAAATTATCCGAGTAAACAGCATTAACCAATGATAAAGCGACTGGCATGAAGAGCGAGATAAAGTTTAAAGAAATCAAGCTTTGGAGCAAATCGATGATAAGTGAGCAGGAAGCAGCGTGAATTTTCAGAAATAGGCACGACGACGTTCCCCTTTACTCGAGATTATCACCTATCGGCGTTACGGTACAAGAGCAATAATTTTGCCTGATCGTGGATTAGTCGAGGCAGTAAAAGGAACGAGTGCCATATCGAGTGGAAGATTTTCTTTCGATTTTCATCGATTCTTTGGATTTTCCATTTCGAATCGCTGGAAAATTAGTCACGCTTGTTCAAATCTTTTCAGATTTAAAAACGTGTGCAGTGCTGTCTTATTGACGTAGAAGAGGCGTGTTGTCATAGATTTTTTCATTTTTCTTTAAGGTCGTACGTAACGATTAGATAAGACGTACGTAAATGTGCGGAAAAAGTATATTTCTAAATTAAAAAAAAAAAAAATTGATGCAACTTCAATGTGTAGCGAAGTTGGTAGAATTTGAAATTTTTGTGTAATATTAAGGCAGTAATTAAATTAATGAGGTTATTAGTAAATTCAAATGTTCAGATTCAATTCAGATTGGCAGGTATATCTTGTAGATAAGGGTTTTTATTTTATTCAAATTGATTTATAAAAACTAAAATAGATAAAATATTTTGAATAAACATTCATTATTTGCGAGAAAGAATTCTCCTTTTTTTAACACCGTAGAGATTCATATTTCTACATTGAAACAATTTGCATAAAATGTACCGATTACTTCTCATTGAATCCCTAGAAAAAAGTACAGGGAAGATTGTAATTTTGTAAGTTAAAATTAAGCACACAAGTGATTTTCTACATAACAAGGTCAGAGTGCAGTGCAGTATAGCTGATTCTGCATTTTGAACTGTATCTTCTTTGACTTTAAAATATGGTTTAATTTTCAAGTTTACATCTCAGCTTGCCTTTTTATGCCTTTTAAATGAAAATTATTTTTGAGAAAGATATTGTGAATAAAAAATTGTTAACAGCCTGTTTAGTGTTAATATTAGAGTCAAGAAGTATTTTCGCAATAGTTATTATGTGCCATAACAAGTATAACGATAACGCTTTCAAAATACAATGCGGATACTAAAAAAACAAAACAAAATTCTAAGCTTCCTAATAGTTACTAATTTTACATTTTGACAGTTCAACGTTTTACAACCCAATTATAAAATAATTGTGCACAAAGTCGACCTTGCAAAAATGAAGTGGCTCATTTCAAAGGTTATATCTTTTTGGTCGAGCTAAAGCAGTTCGCAAAGGAATTCTTTGCGCAGCAATGCGCCGAAGTTGCTCGCGTGTCAATGAGGAATAACATCAATGAAGCTCTCCCGGGGCATTGCGCAAGCTTAGATCAAACGTAGTCACATTTTTATAACGCAAGCACGTGTCGGCGAGATCTCGTGCACGTCATTCGGTCGAGCCCAGTTTGCGCGCCCAAGTCCGTCCTCTTTCCCCTGGCGATGGAATTCCGTAAATTTTCGTTTCCATTGTCTCTGGGTAGAACGCAAAATTGCTGGGAATATGTTGATTCGATTATAATGATTGTGTGTGTGTCGCTCTTTGTCCTGCTTTTTCGTCTTTTGTTTTTTTTATTTAAATTATGAGCAGAGGTCCGTTCGATTACTGAAAATAAGCCAAGACTCTTTAAATACAATTGCAGAAAATAACCAATGGAAATTTTTGTTTTTGTGGAATTACGGATGAAAATTGAATTTTTTAGTTTTAGGGTGTATTTTCTACGTATCTATTACGTATTTAAAAAACGTAAAAGTTTTAACATATAAGAAATAAATATCAAGGCCAACGCAAATTCTGAGAAACAGTCCACAAGATATCATAAATGTTAAACTGGAAGACAAAAAATAAACTTCCCGCGCAAGGAAATCGATATTTCAATAAATTATCTAATAACTTGCGTTTTATCATGGAGGCTCGATTTTATAATTATCGGTTTTCGTCGCGTCCCCGTTATTGCATTCGATTTTGCAGCGGTACGCACAGTTAATTTATTAAATAAAACAATCTAATTTAAAAAAAAAATCTGATAATCTTTTATTCAAACTCGGTGTAAGAATCATGAAATTTTTATTATCCAGTTTACGCACGTGCTGCTATGAAATGGAAGTACGAGTTTAATAATTCAACCGATTATATGTTTACGTTAAAGTTTTGCTTTATGTACGTTCCTTGCAGCTCTAATAAATTTCGGAGGTTAATAATTTTTTGTCATTCTACAGTTCCTTCATAAATTTGAGTCTAAATTTCAAATTAAAAAAAATCATTTAAAACTCACGTTTCGAGACTTCAACGAAGTAAAACGAGTTGATAACAATTTTTTTGTTTACACTTGGCTAATAAAATTGTCGCCATTAAGACTGTACAGTATTCAACGTGAAACTTCGCATTGAAAACCAGCTACGCAAACATTGATATTGACGTCGATAATCATAATAATAAAGAAAATTCTTTAAACAGGTGTTCTTCATTGATCTACTTAATAATTGGTAAAATGAATCCAAAAATCAATTGTATATTGGCAAAAACTTCATTTAGTAAAAATTTTCTATATTTAGTACGTTTGCATTTGGCCTCTCAGAATGCTCTTTATTATATATTACGTTCTTAAAGGAAAATTATAAGAAGGAAATCGAGAACGCAGTCTCTTAATTTTTTCTTCGCTGCGCATTCATATATCGCGTAAAGTACCTTAGCAAATTTCATAAATTCTGAAACGTAATAGCACACTATTCGAATTACGTACGAAAATCGTATACGAGTGAGAAACAAAACAATCCAAAAAATTAATGAATAAAAAGAGGCCGATTCACGACGAAACTCATTTAAATCAGACTAAAATTACAGCCGTAAAATCGAATCGCGCGGCAATATATATTCCGCAACTCCCGCGCGCACAAAGAGGCTCGCATAAGCCAGCGCCATAAAACATTTCCCGACTCTCGAAGCCGTTTTTCATCCGAAAGCCGAGGAAAACGGTTGGGCTCCGTCTCGGCGAGCGATAACCGCTTGCTCGGCTATCAGATAAGGCCGTCTTATTTGTCGCGCCGCAGACGAGCCTCGCCGGGTTATTAGCGCTGCCTCGAAGTGCTCTCCGTCCGTGTGTGGGTGTTTGTACCGGGAAGCGAGCGAGTGAGGCCGGTATACGCGAGTAAGTGCGTCGTTTTAGCCGGACTCGTGTATCAATCGAGTCGGGCCCGAGTATGCTGCTTCGTACGTACGATTTCTGGCGTAATCGCGGGAAAATTTCAGTAGCGCCGCGTACTCGCGGAGCCTCGAAGCTTCAATTCCCCTTTTTAACTCGTTCGGAAAGGTGGATGATGATGGCGGATGAATTTTTTGCTTGTTTACTTCGGCGTCGCGCCAGTAGAGGCTTTTCGTTCTACTTTGAGATTCGGAATTTTTATAGATGATTAAATAGAATTGTATTAGCTTCTTCTAATAGGTCGAGCTGAAGCACGTGTCATTTTTGCCGTATCGCTTGCCTTTGTCACGGTTCGGTGCAAATTCATAAATTATGGCCTCACTTCTTATCTCAGAAAATTGAAGTATTTACATCCGCGTTTAATCTCATTTTTCCACTTTGTACTTTTACTTAACAATTGTTTATTTATTAGATATTGATTTGTTGCGCGCGGTTGCTTGAAAAAAAATGTTGTTTTGAAATTGACGTGTATAAAAAAACAACGATTTTGCTGATTCAGCCAAGTTCGGTTATTCTTAGCAGATTGATATACTCTACATACTTTGCGTATTTTTTAGCGTTTCCAAGAGGTTGTGCCTGCTTTGAAAAACGATAATTTTTGTAGGTGAGTTTTGACATAACGTGCGCAGGTTCTAATCGTGCTAACGAATTCTTTGCTACTATTGCGCAATAAACTATTTACACGTTCTTTTGATCACTACGCTTATCAATTTCTTATCAGTCCAGGAAACTAGTATTTTCAGGCTATTTTTTATGCACAATTAAAACATTCAATTTTTAGGGACTTCTAGTATAAAAGATGCTACAAATTTTCGAAAATTCAAACTGAATTATAATAATAAAGAAACGTGCGTTTAAAAAATTGAAAAGATGCTTATTGATTCAGTGTAAACGTTCACAAGTTTTCTTTAACAAATGCATTATTTCAAAAAAAATTCTGCGACTTAAATTTAAAGTCTAAACGTTTTCAGTTATATCTTTATGTACTAAAAGATATTGCCTTCAAACATCAAATTTACAATCTTATTGTTCTCGGCATTCTTTCGGGTGACGAATCGTCTTCGGAGTTTTCTTTCTTCCGCAAAATAATTCCCGTTTCTGCCCCTGCTGCACTTTCTGGGTAACGCAAAACAATCGCGATATACTATTCAGCAGCGGAATTTCTGTCCCCCACGGCGACGTTATAAATCAACAATATCAGGTTTCCTCCACTTTCACCTCCAGCAGCTTATTCCTATCAGTCTTCGGCGGAGGATACTCCCAGACTTTCTGCATCTTTGCGCACTTTTTTATCAGCTCGGCAAATACACACCTCCGCCGCGGAGTAGGAGCGCACGTTGCCGTCCCGAGGTGCAATCTACGCCTCCAATTATAATCCTTCATTCAACATTGCCGTTCTTCGTCAGCGAAGAATTAAAAAAAAAACTTCTTTACTGAATTTTAAAATGTGTCGTGTCGAGTAGTAATACTTGTAGGTATGAAATTACTTTTCTCGCTTTTATAAAGCAGTCAAATTTAAAAGGGGTAAAGAATATGTGATTCAATTAGTTGATGGAATACCACTTTTTTCAGACAACTGCGTTGAAGTAGAGGTGTTTGGAAATTCCAATGAATTTAACAGACGTCTGCTGTTCCGTTACAAATTATTATTATTATTAATATTACAGGCCTATTACGATTATATTGTAATTTTGTTTCGAAATCTT